>CAUYSK010052364.1:0-19840 GCA_963575035.1 Avahi laniger
TGCCCAGGGTCTTCTCTGACCACTCTGTCTAAAAGACAGGCCACCATCCATCACTCCCTCCCCTTCCCGGCTCTGTTTTTCTTGCAAACATGACCTCACAATGCTTTGTACATAGACATGTTTGTGTGTTCTCTGCTTCTGTGCTAAAAGGTGAACGCCTCGGGGCAGGGGTGCATCTTGTTTCCTGCTGTGTGGGCTGTGCCCACCACATAGCAGATGCTCGGGATAGAGCTGTCGGACGAATCTACGCATGAAGGAGTTACCCACCACGCTTTAAAACCTCAGCGCGGGAGATTGGTTCTGGACTGAGTTCTTTCTTGGTTCAGGACTGAGTTCTTTTCATTTAAAAACACTACTTATTAAATTTCTCTGCGGAAATTAACAAAGTCACGTACACTTATGACGATGCGTGAAGGCACATGATCATCACACAGATCTCTGCATGTGTGCAGACATATATGTGGAAAGTAATCTCTCCCTATTCATTTCATTCCACCTTTCCTCCCCAGCAACTAATGTTAGCAGTCTTCATACTGGCACGTACAAAAAAAAATAGAGCTTTTTAGTTGTTTTTACAAAAAAAAGTGGGATCCTACATTATTCTGTATCTTATTTTTCTCATTTAACAATAGCATGCTAGACACTAATTCAGATTATTGCATATGCAGCAAACTTTTTTTAACAGCTGCTTTATATTCCGTTGTGTGGGTAACCTGCAATCTATTCAACTATTCCCTAGTTTACGGACATACTTGGGTTGTTTCAGATTGTTGCCACTATGAACAGCGCTGCAATAAACGTCTTGTACTTATAATCTTATAAACTAGTGTTTGCTATGTGGAGCAGATCCCCGTGTAAGGGATCCCTTTGTTAAGACACACATATTTTGTATTTCAGTAGATATGGCTGGGCCATTGCAGTAAGTCACTTGGTCCTGCCCCTTTGCTGTCCCACGTGGCTTTCTTTGCTCCAGATTTTCCCAGGTGCTGCCCTGCGCCGCTCATGGCTGCCCAGAAGTCAGGTGCACCTCGGCTCCCCAGAAGGCCCAGTGGCCAGGTGCACGGTTGCTCCTCGCCACACTGCTCACCCTTTAGAAGCAATTCCAGCCCAACTCCCAGGGCTACGGCTGCAGGTGCCTGGCCTCTCTTCCCTCCAGCTTCTCAGCGAGGCCAGGCCTGGCCCTGTGTGGTGGCTTCAGCAGCAAAGGCAGAGAAGGGGAGGGGAGGGAGGCTGGGGAGCAGGGATGTGCCTACAGGAGGCACCGCACAGTGTCATTCATTTCTTGGGTTCCCTTTTTGTTCTGAGTGTCTCATAGTCAACGTTCAACCAATAATGATGATGACGACAATAATAAAAGTCAACATTTATAGCAGTGCTTCTCAACGGGGGGAGATGTTGCTCCCCAGGGGGACATTTGGCAATGTCTGGAGATACTTTTGTTGTCACAACTCGGGGGGAAGGTGCTATTTGCATCTAGTGGGTGGGAGCCAGGGAAGCTACCAATATCCTTCAAGGCACACGACAGTCCCCCCGCAACAAAGAATTCCGCAGCCCCAAATGTCAATAGCACCAAGGCTGAGAATGCCTGGTTTACAGTGTGCTTACTGTGCGGTGGGAGCTGTGCTAAGTGTTCTGTACATGCAGCGCCTAACTTAATCTTCACATTAGTTTTTGAACTAGATATTATTGTTACACCCATATTACAGATAAGGAACCTGAGGCTCAGCGAGGTGGGTGACCTGCTTGAGATCCCCAGCTACGGAGTGGCAGAGACAGCATTTGAACTTGAGTCTGCTTGACTCTACTACACCAAATGGTCTTTGTGGGTTGGCCGGCTCCGTGCTGTGGGGGCAGATAGGGTGTGTGATACAAATCACGTGCCAAAGACCCAGTGGGGTGGGGAGAGCCTGAATGTGATCTTGGTCATACCCACGTGCATCTGGGCCGGTAGGAAGGTCTCTCTCCGACTCTCCTAGCCTCTGATATCCTCGTGGGGCTGGGGTAGGCGGAGCTGACAAAGGGAGCAAAAGTGTCTTCTTCCCTGCAGCCGGGAGCCTGGCTCAGGCCCAGCTCCCCCGTCGTCCTCTGTGGCCGGGAGGCTGGCAACAGCCGGGGAACACGTGGCGAGGCCGTCCCTGTTATGTCTGATGTGACATTCCCAAGCCAAAGCTGGGCTGTGTCTACTACACCTGGAAGTATACATTTGCATCCTGTGTATGTGTGTGTGCGTGTGTGTGTGAGTTTGCCCATGCATACATACCCGGATGCTCCACAGTGGGCCTGCAGATGTGTACATGTGAAAGTGAGTCCTGCATCTCTGTGTACGGGTTTGCTTTGTACATGTGGTGTCTTTCTTTCTCTCTTTGCGTGTGTGTTTGACCATACAGGCAAACGTGTCTGCACGCGTATCTGTATCTGTTTACCTTCATGCTCTATGGCCACGTGTCCGTGTCTGCGTAGGTGACTGAGAGCTGCGGTAGTTGCGTCTGTGTGTGTATGAAGCGAGTCTGTGTCTATGTGTGTGCACACATGAGAATGTGCCGTTGTGTTTTTATGTATATACATTTTGGGGGATTGCGTGTGTGTACACATGTCTCTGTGTTTGACTGTGTGTAGTGGGTGTGTCTGCACGTGAATGTACACCTGTGACTATGTGAGCTGTGTGTCTTTGTGTACATATGCATAGAGGCGACTAGGAGCAGCGATCGCTGTGTGTGAGAGAGAGACAGAGAGAGAGACGGGGACTCCAGGGTGTTGACAACAGGGAAGAAGCTGCAGACGCTGCTCTTTATTTGTTCCTTTCCGCCTCCAGGGTTCTCGGCCCCTCCGTAGGTCGGAAGAGACGAGCGGAAGAGACAAGCACCAGGAGAGAAGCGGGACCCAGGCTCTCCCTCCCCTGCCATCGCCCCAGCCTGCCCCCAGGGCGCCAGCTGTCAGGGCCTCACCCCCTGCAGCCAGTCTAAGGCTAAACATTTACCAAGGCTTGAGGCCACGGTTGTTTAAACCTCAGGGGTCAGCGCCCGCGGCGCTCCCGGGCTGAGCGAGCAGGTGCTGCTGAGCGAGGCGCCGGGGCTGCAGCGTCCCTCGGTGACGGGGGCTGGCTGCATCAGGGGCTGCTTCACCTCGAGAAGAGTTTCACCTTGGCAATGTGTTCGCTGCCTTGTTCTTCTAGAGTAGTGTGTCTTAAACACTAGTCTTCCTGCCAAGCACTGTATACCTCCTGTAACTGTTACTTACTTAGCATGGTTCTTTAAATTGATTCACTTTTAAAAACATAAATGCCTATTCTAGCGTTATTCAAAGCAATTATATTTTATGTAATCAAGGGTCAGATATGCTAGTTATAAATTTATATTACATATTTTATGTCCTTAACACATATGAAAATAAAAAGCCTCGATCCCTATACTCCTTAACACCGTCCTGCTCACCCCGTGCGGGAATAAAAATGCTTCAGAAGCTGCCCCGCCTTCTGCTTTAAAGGTGGCAGTCTGTTTCAGATCTCATTTCCATGCACCTTGCTCAGTGAGACACCTTTTGCATAAAAGAGGCCGGTCTGCTGTACCTGGGAGGGAGGGAGGGAGGCTTCCAAATCCCCCGTGGGAAACGCCTGTTTCTTAGAGCAGGGTGGGAGGCCTGGGGGAGCCTCGGGATGCCACGGAGCTGGAGGCTGGAGCCTCCTCCTCTCCGGATCCTGCCCTGGGGGCCTGGTGGCTCAAGGGTGTCATTGCCTGGGGATCCTGAGCAGGGTCTCAGGCACAGAGCCTCCCCCTTTGCAGGAGGAGAGGATAGGATGAGAGGGGAGGGGAGAGAAGGGGAGGGGAGGGAAACAGAGGGGGAGGGGAGGGGAGGCAGATGCCCAGACAGATGGGCCTGGCCATGGGCTCTGCAGGCCTAATGAATTTCCTTCCTCGGCCCTCAGGCGGGTCAGTAAATGAGACCAGCCACAGCATCTGGGATGACTCCAGGATGAGGCTAATAAATCAGGACTAGAATGAATCCTGCTTGCTGGAGATGGAGGAGGCCGGCAAGGTGGTGGGGAAGCTGGAAGGGTCCTGAGAAGCCAGGCAGGCAGCGGCCAGCCTTCAGATGACACTGGAAAGAGCTCAGTGCTGGCTGTGCAGGGTTGTGTCCCCAGAGCAGATTGGCAGGTGGGGTGAGTTCTCCCAGTGGCCTGGCTTGTTGACCTCTGGGCCTCAGGACAGGGACACCCTCCCCCATTGTCACTTAATTTATTCCTTCCAATCCACTGGTCTCAGCACAGGCATCACTGCCTCCTCGGGGAGGCCCTCCTGGACCCCTAGGAGCCCCATCCACGTGCCCCTAAGTGTCCCTGAACTTCTGCCATCAGCCCACCCGCCACAGGCTGTGTTTGTTTCTCTGCTGGAATGCAAGCTCGCAGGGGCAGGGAAGGGCTGCCACCTGGTAGGTAGGTGCTCATTAAGGCCAGTTGAATGAAAGAAGGAGAAGTGAAGGTGGCAAAGACTGTTAATTCTCTGGGGGAGCAAAGGAAACCCGTCGCTGGGTGCAGAAGGCTGGAAGAAGTCTGTGCCACTCTGGCACCTGGGGCCCTGGGGACACTCAGGTGCTCAAGGCCAGCACCACCACTACCCTGGCACAGGCCCTCAGGCCAGGCATCCGCCTTCCTGAGCCTCAAGGTTCCTTGCCGAGAGGGCGGGCTGTCTGGGTTGTGGGAAACAAACCAGACAAGCAGCAAGTTCTCCACTCCTGCCGAGTGTTAGCTGCGAAGCCACACCATCCCCCAGCTGGACACGCGCGAGAATGTGGCCTCGAACTTAATTTTGCAGACAAGCTACCGAAGTCCAAGTTCTGGAGCAACAGTGCCTGGGTCAGAGCCTGGCTGTGATGAGGTAGCTGTGTACCTGTGGGTGTGTCACTAGCCCTCTCTGAGCCTCTGCTCTCTGTGAGACAAGGCTCCCAACAGCACCTACCTCGTGGCATTGCCCGGAGTGTGAAAGAAGATATTTATAAAATAACGTTTATTGATTGCCTGCGATAAACCAGGCACTGTAGTATTGGAAATTAAGCAGTGGACAAAAAAGCCCTGCGTGTTCAGGTGGTGTATTCTAAAGGGAGGGAAAAAAAGGGACAAGATTTTTTTAAAAAGGTGTCATCTTCAGTGTTTCAATGCTGACAAGTGTTACTGGGGAGCAACAAGCTGGGGTGTGGGAGCGTGCACGTGCCCACGTGTGTCCGTGAGTGGCTTTGCAAGGTCAGGTTGAGAGGCTAGGGAAGCCTCCCCAAGAAGGTCTTTTGACTAAATTCCACGGAGCACAGGGCTGGCCCAGAGGGAGTACTCAGCAGAAGGTGCCATTAGCATAAGGGCAGAAGCAGAGCCACCTCCTTCCTGCCCCTTTCTGTGACTGAAGCCATTTCACTTCCTGCCAAGGCTTCCTCCCATACTCAGCCCACCACCCACTGGCTAACTTCCTCCTGCCCTCCTGACTTTGCACGGGCTGGGGAACGAGTTCTCCCCGGGGAAAGTCAGATTCTGTCCCATACCAGAGTCACATGCATGTGCGTGTGTGTAACAACATGGGCATTTACAGACAATCCTGTGCGCATGGCCCGATGGGGGAGAGTGTTTGTGGGTGCACGTGAGTGAAGTGCGAGGCCTGGATTCAAGAGTACAAATATATTCTTTGAATGTGTACATTTGTGTCTATAAATAGGAGCGTGCCTGCAAGAGGTTGAGCAGGCATGGGTTTGCGAGCGCACGTGTGTGAGTGTGTGTGTGTGTGTGTGCGCGCACACGGAGGCGGAGCGTGCTGGTGCACACACGTCCCCAGAGGCCTGGAGTGAAGGGAGCAGCCTGGGTGGGAGGGGCCTCTCTGTGGGGGGATTTCAGATGGTAATAGGAGGGCTCTGGGCTCAGCCAGCAATTCTGTGTTTTGCCATGCCAAGCCCAGCTGGGTGAAGCTCAGACTAGGGAAGGCTTTGGGGATAAAGCCTTCAGAGGGTACCACAGGGCCAAAGTGAGGCTGGTCCCTGTGTGGTCTGCATTTTCATGGAGAAAGCCCCTGGAGAAGCAGTCTGTGGCACCAAACAGTGCGCCCACAGAGGATACCTCCTCCAGCCCCTCACCGCCTCAGGGGACCACAGGAGTTAAATGCCTCGTGTTCTTGACAATTTCTGAAGCAAAGAAAGTTTACTATGTTTGTTATTAATAATTGCACCTATTACTGTGAACCTTCTAGTGTGTTACCTCTTGTTCACAGCTTTATATAATGTTCGCAACTTTGTATAAAGAAGATATTATGATCTTTCTTGTTTTCAGATGAGGAAACTGAGGCACAGAGCAGCTAAGTGATTTGTCCAATGTTAACTGAAGAAAATGGTGAAGTTCATACATTTGGAAACTTTATTTCTCATAAAGAATCGCAGCCTGTGGGTGGCCATTCCAACAGGCTGGAAAGCAGCGCCCTGTCCAGAATCCAGGAGCACCTGCTTCAAGGCAGGGACAATGGGAACAGGAATTTATACTGAGCAGAATGGCCAAATATATATATTTAACAAACTATAGGAGGAGTCGTGAATATTTATGAAAGGAGCAACACGCACCTGCGCGAGTGAGCTTTATGCCCCTTTATGGATTCCATGATCAGAACGCGGCAGTCCCCTTATGTGAAAAGGTGAAGCAGGGACACAGAAACCCCTCTGTGCGTGTTCCGCAGACGGGGTAAAACCACTGCATGGCTGGTGGTCTCTCATCAGGAAAGAACGCTGGTCTGGATCGGGAGATTGGTTTCTGTCTATCCCTTAGGAAGAAAGCCCGATGGCTGTTAGCAAGGGAGGGGGTACAATGAGGTGTGTCTGACCTCCCATCCTGTCAGAGCTGGGAACTCAGTTTTAAGGTTTTTCTGGGATCTCCTTGGCCAAGAGGGGATCCATTCAGTCAGCAGGGGCCTTAGGATTCACTTTTAGTTCATACCAACATCACACACAGCATGTGACAGGGCTGGTTCATGCTCATGCAGCCTGACTCCAGAGCCTGCCCCTTGGGCTCTGGGCTGCCCCTGTGCTCCTGGGGCACATAGAGTGTGCCATGCAGATGCCATAGGGACCGAGTGGCCCAAAGATGCCAGTTTCACAAGTCAAGGAAGTTAGAAGATGATGCCTCTTTGAGATGATTTGAAGGTCCCAAGGCAGGTTGTCTCGACCCTCAAATATCTTTCTGAGAATTAACTACATCTTGATTCTCGAGTTAAACAGCCTGCATATTCTATCACTAGAGAGAGACTAACCTCTTTTCTCAGTTTCCATTCAAAAATTTCTAGGAAAGGTAACGACCTGTTTCTATCTACAGAATATTTCCTTCACCAAATGTGTGGGGTTTGTCCACACCAACGGCCAGTTCTCGAAATCCCCAACACCAACTGGGTGTCCTGTAATTTAATTCAACTCTGACTCTGTCTACCTGGAGTTAGCATCAGATTCCACAAGTTAAGGGCCCAGTCCCACAAGACTGTCCCCTTCCTCTGACATCAATCGCAAGTCCTGGAACTCCTGTACTTCTGACCTACCACCTGTAGATCAAGGGTTCCCTCCTTAAGTTTGATAATTTTCTGGAACAGCTCACAGAACTCAGGAAAGCACTTTACTTACTATTACTGTTTTATTGGAAAGGATACAACTCAAGGACAGCAGGATGGAAGTTATACATCGGACAGGCTATGGGGGAGGGGGCGCAAAGCCCCCATGTCCTCTCTAGGTGCACCGCCCTGCCAGGACCTCCACGTGGTCACCAAGATGGAAGCTCTCCGAACCCCATGGTGTAGGGATTTTATGGATGGTTCATGACATAGTCATGGTTGATTAAATTATTGGCTATTGGCGACTGATTCATTCTCCAGCCCGTCTCCCCTCCCCAGAGGTTAGAAGGTGAGACTGAAAGTTCCAACTCTCCAGTGATGACTTGGTCTTTCTGGTGACCAGCCCCATCCTGGAGCTGTTTAGAGACCCCAGCCACCAGTTATCTCAGTAGCATATACAGAGACAGTCTTACTGCTCTGGAGATTCCAAGGGTCTTATTAGGTTGATGTAAAAGTAATCACGGTTTTAGCATTATTGGAATTTGCCATTTGATATTGGAATACATTCTTAAATAGATGTGGTTATGTTATACATCATTTTAATGAGCAGTTTTTGATATATGGTATTTTTGCTAGTGACTTATTACTTGCTGTTTATTTGATATTTATTTTAGACTATGGAAATGATGTTAGACAAAAAGCAAATTTGAGCAATTTTCTTATTCGAGTTCAAAATGGGTCGTAAAGCAGCGGAGACAACTGGCAACATCAACAACGCATTTGGCCCAGGAACTGCTAACGAATGTACAGTGCAGTGGTGGTTCAAGAAATTGTACAAAGGAGACCAGAGCCTTGAAGATGAGGAGCGCAGTGGCCGGCATTCGGAAGTTGACATGGAAACTGATCCTCTTACAACTACATGAGAACTTGCCGAAGAACTCAACATCGACCATTCTAAGGTTGTTTGGCATTTGAAGCAAATTGGAAAGGTGAGAAAGCTCGATAAAATGGGTGCCTCATGAACTGACCGAAAATCAAAAAAATTGTTCTTTCGAAGTGTCATCTTCTCTTCTCTTGTGCAACAACAATGAACCGTTTCTCAATCGGATTGTGATGTGTGACGAAAGTGGATTTTATACAACTGGTGCTGACCAGCTCAGTGGATGGACCGAGAAGAAGCTCCAAAGCAATTCCCACAGCCAAACTTGCACGAAAAGAAGGTCATGGTCACTGTTTGGTGGTCTGCTGGTCTGATCCATGACAGCTTTCTGGACCCCGGTGAAGCCATTACAACTGAGAAGTCTGCTCAGCAAATCGATGAGATGCACCGAAAGCTGGCACAGTTGCAGCCGGTATTGATCACCAGAAAGGGCCCAGTTCTCCACGACGATGCTTGACCACACGTCGCACAACCAATGCTTCAAAAGTTGAACGAATTAGGCTACGAAGTTTTGCCTCATCTGCCATGTTCACCTGACCTCTCGCCAACCGACCACCACTTTTTCAAGCATCTCGACAATTTTTTGCAGGGAAAATGCTTCCACAACCAACAGGATGCAGAAAATGCGTCCCAAGAGTTCGTAGAATCCCAAAACATGGATTTTTATGCTATAGGAATAGACAAACTTATTTCTCATTGTCAAAAATGTGTTGATTCCTACACCTAAATGTAATGGTTCCTATTTTAATAAATAAAGATGTGTTTGAGCCTAGTTACAATGATTTAAAATTTGTGGTCTGAAACCGCAGTTACTTTTTCATCAAGCTATAGAATCTCTTGTGTTTAGAACCAAGGACTAAGACCAAATACATGTATAACAAAAAATGCTCCTATCACCCCTATCACCTGGGAAACTACAAGAGTTTCAGGAGCTCTATGCCAGGAAGTGAGGAGGAAGACCAAATATATATGTTATTAATATATTTCTTACTATATCTCAATATCGCAGAAGATCTCTGATTGGTCTGGTTTGGACCAATCAAAACCGTGCTTGAGATAGGAAGTGCCATGATTGGCTCAGTTTGGACCAATCGTCAGTGATTGGAGAGCAGGGTCATATAAGACGTGGCCTCCTCAGCTAGAGGCAGTGGTTGGAGTAGGGGCAGAGTAATTTCCAGGACAAGGAAGTGGTGCTGGGCAGACAGGATTGTGTTATCAATGGCACCCAACCTTTGAGCCCAAACGCTGGAATTTTCCTTAGAGATTTATTTGATCAAACCCCCAGGATGTTTCAGTCTCTGGAGGCTCTTATTAAAACTCAACAAGCACTGAAAAGATTCACACTGAAGTTGAAATTAGCTGCCAAGGATCTGAGAGCAAAATCCTGTGGGAATGGGATTAGACCAGATGCTTATGGGATGGCTTTGCAATTTCACTCCAGAACTTGCCAATGCATGCATGAAACGTAAAGAGAAACAGCTTGGGACAAACACAGGCTTTGGAACCTAGCAGAGCTGAGATCGGATCTCCACCTAGCTGGCTATGTGGCCTTGGGCAAGTCAACTCACCTCTGAGCCTCTGTGAAACCAACAACCGACAGCAGCAGGGCTATGATCAGGCCTTCCCAGATGAGGCCAGTTTCCTCATCCACAGCTTAGAGGCGGTCGTTGAACAGGTGCCGCTGGGCATTTTCTTTAAGTCAGCGTGGGTGGTCCCTTTCCTCTGGTGACCAGATCATGAATCTTGTGAGCTATCCCTACCCAGGAAATGAGGCTACACATTCCCCTGGGGAAGTGAGCATTCTGCGCTCCTGATTTCCCCTTTGTCTTAGAGGCAGGTGGGAGAAGTAGAATAGACACAGGCTTTGAAATCAGGCAGAACCGGACTTGGATCCCACTTCTGTCACCGGCTGGACATGTGACCATGGGCAAGTCACTCCTCTTCTCTCGACTGATGTGTAAAGGTCAGGCAATTCTTTCCTCAAAAGCTGCTGAGGAGGATTAAATGCAATAACACGTGTAACTGCTGAGCATACGGTGCCCGCTCAATCACTGATTTTAGAAAGCCATATTGAGTGCCAACTATTCATTCATTTATTCGGTAAGTATTTATGGAGTGCCTCCCATGTGCCAGGACTCTGCTAGGTGCTCCCAGCCATGTGCAAGACAGACTGACTGTTTCTCATCGTGCAGCTCACATTCTTGCCTATGTGATGGAGATAGACAATAAACCAACAGGTAAATCAATACCCGATGTCAAGAAGGGACGTGTTCTTTGAGGGAAAGCAAAGGGTAGGGGGACAGTGAGCAACAGGGGGCGTGTGTGGAGCAGAGGATGGGATGTGAGTTCAAATGCTTCATGCCAGCGGTATGAATTGCCAAGGATACAGACACAGAGTTCCTTCCTCTAGGAACCGGCACTGCAGTGGGAGACAGAGCAGACGGTGTGATTCGGATGTGAAAGTGCGAAGTTCTACCAGTGTGCGGGGGGTCATCATGGACCCAAGGGCTTAGTGTATCCCAGCTCTGTCCAGTGACCCCTTCCTCTCCTGGGAGGGAGCCAACGCTTGCCACAATCCACGTGGGGTTCAGAAATCCACTTAGCAGCATCCTGGCCCCCTGAATGCTCCAGGCACTTCTTCAGATACCTGTGGAACGGAGACAGTATCCTCCCTGCCCACTCCCCGTCCGCCTGCTACTCCTGCTCCATGGCGCCCTGGGCAGAGGCAAGACCTCACATTCGGTGAGTTCAGAGTCAGATCGGGCTCTGCTCCTCACTCAGTGCGCATGGGCTGGGTGCTCTTGGCCGGGGCCCTCCACTCCGCTGAGCCTCGTGTTCCTTCCTCGTCTGTGAAATGGGACAAGAGTGGCATAGAGTGACCCCTCCCAGGGTCAGACCAGCGATAGTTTCTGCTCCCCTGCCCTCCTCCTCTCCCTCTGCTCTCAAGTTCTCAGGAGCTGGCCTGGCCTGGCTGGTGGGGGCAGGTTCCCCTCCCACATCCCAAAGGGTGTTGAGGACAGGAAAGGGCGTGGCACTCCGGGTGCCCTCTGGGCTCTGTCATTCAGCCGTGTGACCTTGGTGTTCCCTTCCTCTCTCATCCCTTAACTTCCCCATCTCAGTTACAGGGAATAATAACCCCGTCTCCCAGGCAGGTGGCGAGGGTCATCGGAAAGAATGCAGAGAAGGGGCTGGGATCACCTCACGTGCCTGATAAGTGGTGTATGTTGTCATTAATTTAAGTCCTCCCTACGTCATCTCGAAATGAGTCACATTCGTTCAGCACTCACCGTGTACCAAGTTTTACCTGTATTATCCCATGTAGTCTGCACAACAACCCTGTGTGGTTGGTATTGTCATTATCTGTTTTTTTTTTTTTTTTTTTTTTTTGAGACAGGGTCTCGCTCTGTTGTCCTGGCTGTTGTGCAATGGTGTCATCATAGCTCCTTGCGACCTCAAACCCCTGGGCTCAAGCCATCCTCCTGCCCCAGCCTCCTGAGTAGCTGGGACTACAGGAGCACACCACCATGCCTGGTGGTTTAGTAAGAGGTTAATTAAGCTGTTTATTAAGCACCTACTAAGTGCCTCATGCTTAGCAACTATAATCTCATGTGATCTTTGCAGTGATTGTGGGGTGGCAATTACTACCCATTTACAGATAAAAAGCTTCTGCTTAGAGCAGTGAAGTCATCAGCCAAGGTCAAGGAGCTCAGGCTCAGTTGACTACACTCCGTGCCCCCCTGAGCAGACGGGGGTTCTTAAGAATGAGCCTCTGCTTCTCGGTGGGCCCTACACGACACTGCCCACCCTACCCCTTTCCTTCCCCTTGCCGGCTCCGTCTCTCACCTCCCAGGGCTGGAGCCCAGGCATGAATCCAGGCCTCTGCTCCCCTCTCGGGGAAGCTTGTCTCTCTCAGAGCTTCCTTTAGGACTCCCCCCCCTTATGTCAGGTTCCATGATCCTCGGTGTAATCGGCCCATGTCCCCCCAGGTGCCCAGCGACTAAGTGCAATCAGGCAGGATCCCATTAGGAATTTATCGTTGTTCACCGGAACCTTCCCCCTCTATGGGCTGCTCCTGTTTGTGTTCCCCAGGGCCACAGCCCAGCTGCTTGGCTGACTGCTTCTCTGCCTCCTCCTGTGCTCCCCCCATGCGGCCGGTTCCAGCTGGTTCTAGTTAGAGTTGCTCTAAGAGTCAGACCGTCACCCCCGCCTCGCTCAGCCAGGCCCGCCCACATTATGGAGGGTGATCTGCTTTACAGGGGTCTGATGTAAAGCCACCTCTCCTTCTGATGGCAACATTCCAGCATCTCCAATGTCTTATAGCAAGAAGGATCCTCACCAAATGCCATTTTGAGCTTGCCACTTTCCTTCCTAAACACTGCATTTCTTCCTGACTCTTACAGAAAACATAAATTCATTTTTCTCCTGCTTTTCCAAGAAGTAGCTAATGAAAATCTGCTGTATTAATCAGGGGTCTGCAGAGAGACAGAACTAATCGGATGTGCATATATACATATAGAGAGAGATTTACTTTAAGGAATAGGCTCACATGATTAAGGAGGCCGGCAAGTCCAAAAACTGCAGTGCAGGCTGGAGGCCCAGGAGAGCTGACAGTGCAGACGACGTCCGAGGTATCTGCGGGAGAATTCCCTCTTGCTCAGACGCCGACCTTTCTGTTCCATTCAGGTCTTTAGCTGACTGGAGGAGGCCCACATTATGGAGGGCAGTCTGCTTACTCTAAGTTCACTGAGTTAATGTTCATCTCGTCCAAAACACCCTCCAAGTCGACACATAAAATTAACCACCACACCTACTAACTTACCAGTGCCCTGCTCCATGCTAAGGAGAGTACAAAGGAAGAGAAAATGAGATTATTGCCATCCAAAAGCTTAAGGCTTAGTGGGGAGACCTGTAGCCAGTCTCGTCCTGGGGTTCGAGCTCCTGACCTGTTCCATCTCACCTAGTACACTTGTGGGGAGGAAAATCAGTCTAATGCTGCGTCCCAAACAATCCTCCCTCTCCTGAGTCCTGGGCCTTCTGCTGCTGCCAAGGGGATGGCTGTTGCTTTATCTTCCCAGCCCTTCGCCTCTTCACCCAAGCTCTTCCTGCTCCTACCCCATGGCCCAGGGATCCTGCCTCCCTCTGGCTCAGGAGTGACCATGTGACCCAGGCTGGGCCAATCAAAGCCCTGCCCTGAGAGTTTTAAAATGAATACTAATGGGAAGGAGGCAGAGAGTCCCTTGCTGTGGTGCACCTGAGACCTGTGAGCTTGGGGCCCATTAGAGTCCTGGTTCCAGCCTCAGCCTCAGAGTAGAATGAGCTTGATGGAGAAGCAACAATAAGCAATGAAGAGAGAATGTTCTGGCAATATTCTCCTAGCAGATTCCACTTCTCCTTGAGGCCCAGCCTCATCCCTACCTTTCCCACCCTTTGGTTACATGAGTCAACACCACACCTGCCCTGTCTACCCCACTCCTCTCTCTTTGTCTGACCCTGGCACAGTGATCTCAAAGTGGGAGTGGGCCAGGGGACACCTTGCCAATGTCCGGAGACGTGTTTGGTTGTAAGGATTCGGGGGATGCTAATGGCATCTAGAGGGTAGAAACCAAGGATGCTGTAGACATTCAACAATGCACAGTTGCCTACGACAAGAATCATCTGGCCCAAAACGTCCACGGAGATGGATAAACCCCTGCAGCAGCCCTCCTTGCCAGGACCACACCTGCTGCCCGAGCCCCTGCCCGCAGGCTCAGTCCTGCGCTGGATTCCCCTGGAGCGTAGGGCTGGCTGGCCGGAAGCAAAGCGCGTCACCCAGCCACGCCTCCGCCTCCAATGTCCAAAGCCACGGCACCCAGTCTAGCAGCCACTCGCCACATGTGGCCACGGAGCACTTTAGATGTGCAGGTCCACACTGAGATGTGCTGCAAAAATAAAAGACACAGGAGATTTCTGAGATTTGGGGAAAAAAACCATATAACACATCACATTAATCATTTGTTTATTGATTCCATGCTGAAATGATAAACTTTTACATGTATTAGATTAAATAAGACACATGATTAAAATGAATTTTGCCTTTTATCTTACTTTTACCAATGTGGCTGCTAGAGGTGTTAAATGAATTGTGCGGCTGCCTGGACAGTGGCCAGACGGCACAGGGACCACGGCGAGGCAGGTGCGATGATAAATACGGAGCCACCTTCCTGTTGCCGGGTGTGGGCCCACGCGAAAAGTGCTCGGCAAACCGGAATTTTTATTTTATTTTAATCTGCTGAAGACCTCCCTTCCACGAAGCCCTCCCACTCCGCGTCCCAGGAACTCCATCTTGCTGACGGCAGGTCCCTTCTCTCTTCCCACGTCCTGGCACCTGAGCCAGAACGGACAGATCACGCTGGCGGTGCGTCTGTACGTACGGGAACAGTGGCCCCTGTCCTCTCCACCTCAACACACGCAAGTCTTGCCAACGTTTCTTTCTCTCAGGCTCGAAGCTGGGTTAGTCCTGTGTCTTTTTGCTACATTCGTGGTTAACCAAGGAGGTAGGAAATATGACCACCTTCCTTATCAGCTCCCCGCAGTTCCCTGGCATCATTTTCTGCTCATGGCTCTCACTTTGCAGACACGTTTTCAGAGGCTTTGCTGTTGTTATAGAAAATTCAGAGGTGAGCTGGAAGTTGGTGCTGCCTAGTCACCATGGCAACGCCAGCTGCTTCTGCCTTCACAGCAAGGCAAAAGCGGCCACGGGCTGACCAGATACAGTCAGAGACTCTAAGAACAAAACACACGGGGTCCTTTCCAGTCTCTGTTAACACCAACCTTCTCCTGGCCCCTCGATGCCACCCTGTGTCCCTGGGGTGCCCACCCTACAGCCAACCTGCCAGTACATCACAAGAGCCCCTCTCTGCTGAAGTGGAGGTGACCATTGCCCTTGCCAGCCTCCCCTGGGGTGGGGAAGATCTGCTAGGTGACATTTGCAGAGTTGTTAGTTAGTCAGCTCCTGCACCTGCAAGACACTGGCAGAGAGCCCCGCCCGGTGGGCCTAGGTTTCCTTAGCTACTGTCATCGGAAATTTTCCATTTTGGAGAGAGAGCTATTTGGGAGCTAATGTGACAACATCTTTCCTCATTCGTAGATGATGAAAGAAAACGACTTGGATGACTTGTGTTCTTAGAAAAGAGTAAAAGATCAGTAGCTTGAGGTCTTCAGGGTCTTGGCAGCTCCAGGCCGTGCCGGGTGCTGGGTGGAGAGCTGCTGCATGGCTGTCCGAGCGCCTCAGGTGGCATCTGGATCATCTCGTTTTATCTTCACCACAATATTGTGAATTAGATAGGATCGCTATCCCCATTTCATAGATGAAGAAACTGAGGTTTGGAGAGGCCAAATAAGGCACCCAGGTTGGCACTGCTGGCATCAACAGAGCCAGGGTTTGGAGGGAGAGCCCCAGGTCCTACCCAGCTTATGAACCGTGAGGGCTGGTGGTCACTCCTAATTTACAAATGAGGAAACGTAGGCTCCCAGTGGGGACAGCAAACACCCAAGTTCAAGTAGCTAGTAAGTAAGTGGCAAGGGCAGGATTTGAAACTCAGCGTGTCATGCTCTAAACTTTGCTCATCTGCTTCGGACACAGTACGGTGCTGTCTGTTTGTGAGTGGGCATTTCGCAAGCAGGAAGCCTCCTCCTGAGTCCTAAAGCATGCCCAGAATGCAGTGTGAGGGCTCCTGCCGGGCTGGGAGACCTGGACTCCAGCCAGGGCTTGGGGCGGAGGCCGTGACATGAGCACGGGAGGGGCAGCTGCACCCACAGTCCCCTGGGCAGGCCCCACGGTGAATCAGAAGCAGGTGATGCTGCCGAGAGGGGCTGAGAACGCTTAGCCTGCCGTGGCGACAGCTCCTTCTGTGGCACGAGGGCCCCAGCAGTTGCTCGAGGAGGTTAGTCGTGGCTTCTCAGTCCACACAGATGTATCCAAGCCACTGCTGACTGCCATCTCTTCTGCAGGCCCCAAAGCCCAGGTGAAAAGCACGGCTCTCTTCCCAGGGAACCACCTGGATATTCCAAGGAGAAAGACGCACGGGGAGAGGTTTTCTGAGGATTGTCCGAGGCAGGTGATCTGAGACACAGCCTGGTGCAGAGGGCCAGGGGTGGTTCATTTTCCTTGGGATTTAGACCTCAAAGAGAAGCAAAGGAAGACAAAAAAGAAAGAAAGGCAAAATCAAGAGCCCAAATTCATACTCCTGATGTCCCTAGGCCACTCAGATTTCTGACATGACCCTGTGCTCTAATATCCTAAATAAAGCCTCAGTGCCCGTCCTGTGTATATTGGCCCCCCCACCCCACAGCCGGTCGGGCCACTTTCTGTTTCTCCTGATCTCTCTCTCAGCTCCAGGACAGCCCCACCTCTCCCTTCATCTCCCCCGGCAGGAAAACAGCCTTCGGATTCCCCCAGACCTGAGTGTGAATCCCCCTCCCACCGTTCTCAGATGTGTGAATTTTGAGTACTTTGCTTCACTTCTGGAAGCCTCTGTTTTCCCCTCTGTGAAAGAGAGGGAATGACACCTGCTTCTCCCAGAACTATGTGAGAGATGGAGGCAGGGTCCCAGCTGAGCTCTCGTGCTTGGCCAGCGTGCGCCATGCTTTTCTGTCCCGTCTCCCCCTCACTCCTCTAGGGCCAGCACGTGTGTGGTCTGGAGACAGCTAGACGCTGAGCTGGTGGCCCCACCGGAGCCCTCCCGTGGCCCAAGCGCTGACTGCCCTCTCCACCCACAGCGGCCCGCGCTTCTCATTACAGAGCCGGCCTGTAATTACGCCCTGCCTGGCTCCGGAGAATGTGCCCATCAGCACCCCTGCTCCTCGGCGTTTCTGGAGGCCCCTTTGCTTGTCAACGAAGTGTCATCCCCGTGCACAGGGACATCCATGGAAATGAGGCAACGTCTGTTCTCCCCAGGGCCCTCTTTAACTTGGGATCGGCTCAGACGAGGCCCACGTGACATGGATGGATGGAGACAGGGATTACAGAGGTGGCTCCTGCCACGCCAGGGCCCAAGACTTCAGTCCTGGCTGGGAGGGCAAGGAAAGGAACCTAGACGAGAACTTGGAAATGTCCTCCACCAGGCTGCCGGGCCGCCTCGTTGCAGATTCTGAGACAGGTTGGAGTTTCCTGACATGACTGTCCTCACCCCAAGATTTCGGCCTGAGAGGGAGGAGTGGAGGGGACAAATATCACGGAAACCTGGTCTGAACCTGGCTTTTCCTCTTACTAGCTGTACAGCCTTTGGCAAGTGGCTTCCCTGCTCTGAGCCTCAAGTTCTCCATCTGTAAAATGGGGAAAATGACACTTCAGAAGCTTGTCGTGAAGATTAAATGGAGGCCAAACACTTGGACGCACTATTGCAAACGGTAAATGACAACTGTTGTTAGTTCCTTTAGCCGGTTCTGCCCTGTCTCCTCCTAAATAGGTCTTGCATAAGGCTGTGCTTTTGACCATGTAGGTCCCTCCACCCAGAATATCAATCTCCTGCATGGTTTGCTTAGCAAACGATTGGCTCTCCAAGGTCCCGCTCAAATGTCATCTCCTCTGTGAAGCCTTCCCTGACTCTCCCAGTAGTTAGTTATTATACTTGGTCACCTGTACTTCAATAGTAATTTGCTTATGCTTTTGATACAATCCAATCACATTGTGTGATAACTGTTGTAACTGTTCCCACCGTCCCCCACCGCGCTGTGGCCCTTGGCGAGGCTGTGAGTTCATGGAAGACTGGGCCTCTGCTTCCTGGTAACTCACGGAGCAGCTGCTTTGTATTCTTTAGTCGAATGACCAAATGACTGCATGAAACAGATAAGTGGATGATTACAGTGAAGATTAAACATTAATAAGAGAAAAACACAGAGAGGTCCAAGAAAACCTTGTGCTTTTCACCAAATATTTCTTTATTCGAGCCCAGGCTGAGTTAAAAGTTCAGGAATTGAAGGAAGGATGTACTTTGCCTAGCGAGAGACCACCTAGGATGGAGGATCGTGGACAGAAACTGGAACAAAGGGTGAATTCTAGACCCGTCTGCCCCAGGACCTGCTGAGTGACCTCAGACCAGTCTCTTAACCTCTCTCTGCTGCAGCACAGAAGGCTTCATAAAGCCCCCGGCCCTGGGCTGGGAGAAGAAACATACAGTCTGAAGAATGTGGAGGCCCAGCTAAGGTTGGTCATGGCTTCTGTCCTCTTGGGGAGGCCCCAGTTGGTGACAGTAGGGACTGGTGACACGTGCCAGCTCCACCCTGAAGAGGAAAGGGCCTGGACTACAGTCACAGCTGTCTGTGAGCTGGAGTGTTTCCAAGAGAGCAAGAGAGGCGCCTGGGGAAGGAGCCGGGCACTGGCTGCTGGAGTGAGCTCCAAAACCCCTCCGCATGGACAGCGAGTGGCGGAACTCCGTGCTTGGTACCCAGTCGACAGGCTGCGGGTCTCCTCAAGTCCACCCGTACCGCTGGGGCCTGTGCTGGGACCTCGGAGCCCCTCCCTGAGCCCGGAAGGGCCCGATTCCTGGCTGTACCCCAGCTCCCAGCACAGAGCGAGCGCACAGTGGCTGCCCAGAGAGTGCGCAAGCCCGTGTCCAGCGGGCGGACAGGGTTGGATTTCCGTGGCAGGTGCTGTTGGGAGGTACTCACAAGCACGGCTCAGGAATCAGGAGTTGACAGCGTGGGTTCAAACTTCAGCTGTGCCACTTTCTCACTTTGTGACACCCAGAGCACGTTTCTTACCCTCTCTGGGCCCCCATTTCCTTAATCACAAAACAGACAGTGATGGTGGCTGCCCTGTGCGGATATTGTGAGGACAGAGTGAGAGATGCAGAGAAAGTGCTGGCGCATGGCAAGTACTAACCACACTGACATCATCATCAGCCCGCGGCCGGGCCCTCTGGGGCCACGGTGGGCATGCGGCAGGCGCTTGTTAAGTGAGTGGATGGACTCCGGTGAAATGCGATGCCACATCTCACCTCCCTCCCAGACCCTCCAGTGCCTTCCGCAGTTGAGCCGAGACGCCTCCGCACCTCCCGTTCCTGCTCCTGCATTGCCGTCTTTCCTGGGCACAGTTACCCCTGGACGAAATCGGCAGGCGTCATGCGCTGAGAACGGTGGGGACATGTCTATTCGGTCCCCTTGGCCAGGGGTCCACTTGGCAAGCACGGTCCAGTTGCCTACTCTGTGAGCAGTGGGAAATGGGGAAAGGCACAAAACAAGCCATTCAGGCTTCAGAAATGGGGAAACTGAGGCCCAGCTTGGGAAACGGACTTGCAAGTGCATGGCAGAGCTGGAACTCGCTCCTTGACTTCTCGGCTTCCAGAGCTAGTTCTGAAGTTGGTGCTCG
>CAUYSK010052365.1:0-13894 GCA_963575035.1 Avahi laniger
AGCTCTCTATCTTGCCTTTTGCTAACCTTGCTATTTTAACTTTTACCACTCTGACTACCTTTCCTCCCTTCCATGCTAAACTTAATGTCTTTTTAGTTCCTCAGATGCTCTGTGCTCGCCATTGCCTTCTGGCCTGCTCATGCACTGTTCTTTCCTGTTAGGACACTTTACCTATTCCCTTCTCTACACCTTGCCAACTCTCATTTATTCTTTGTTTCAATAGAGTTGTCACTTTCTCTGTGAAGTGAGCCTGATTTTGCTTACCACCACTGAGTTTATATTAGCTACACTTCTGTGTTGGGCATCCTGGTGTTTTCTACTTAAAGCACATATCATAAAAATTTTAAAAGGTGACCTTTATGAGGTATGATATATGTAATAAATGGCATCCATTTAAAGTGTAAAATTCAATGAGTTTTGACAGTTGTATACAGCCATGAAACCACTGGCACAATGAAAATATAGAATGTTTAAATCACTCCTGACAGAGCCTTTGTGCTCCATTACTGTCCATCTCTCTCTCTCTGACCCTGGGCCAGGAAACTATTGATTTGCTTTTTCTGTAGATTAGTTTGAATTTTCTAGTAGTTTATATATATACTGTACTTATTTTGTATCTGGCTTCTTTCAGGCAGAATTTGAAATTGATGTTTTTGTGTGACAATAATTTCTTTTTATTGCTGAATAGTATTTCATTGTTTATTCATTTGCCTTTTGGTGGTTATTTGGGTTATTTCCAATTTTTAGATATTTATTTCACTGAATTTTAACTGCCTAATTATTTTCTGTATTCTTCTGTAACGTGTACAGCACTCTGAGAGCAAAAGACAATCTCTTGTTAACATTTGTGTACCTAGCCTCAGCCTGGTATTAACAGATTCTTAGTAAATGTTTATGGAAATAATGAGTGAATGAACATTTATCATAATGTTAAAGAGCCAAAAGGCAATATTATTTCAAATAATACAAATACAAATTTACATTGAACGAGGAGTTTCATTAAGGAACAGTATTCATTCAGGTTTTTAGTTACTTAGGTTGATATTTGTGGACATATATTGCTAGAACAGTTTACTTAAAAAGTTAAATACCTTTTTTCACCTCCTTTAACTTTGAATGTCACTTTAAAATTTGTGTTTTTTGATATTATAGTAAGATAATCAGCTTTTAGGAGTAAAAGTTTCTTTAAGAACCATTGTTTTTAATTGTTTATGCCAAAGATCCCCAAACTTTCTTAGTTTATAACCCCCTTATTGTCTCAGTCATTATTTCATGGTGCCCCTAGACCAAAATAACTTAACAAGTGTTTATGATCTTAACAGTTTAGCCATTTTAATAGTACACAGATACTGAAAGAAAAGTATTTTATTCTTAACCACAGTTACACTAATGGGATGGGTATATCTTTTAAGTACTGCATAACTCTGAAACCTTGGAATTTAGTTGGTTACCAGTACTCTATTTCCTGTTCCACTTTGATTTTTGCACCATACTTGCTTTGTATCTTAGAAAATTCCCCAAATCCCACTTTGCAAATATGTGACACCATCAAAAGAAATGTAGAGGCTGGAGTGGATCGTGACTGTAATCCTAGCACTTTGGGAGGCCGAGGTGGAAAGATCACTTGAGGCTAGAAGTTGGAGACCAGTCTGGGTAATGTAGTGAGACCCTGTGTCTACAAATAGAAAAATTAGCAGGACATGGTGGTACATGCCTAGTCCCAGCTACTTGGGAGGCTGAGGCAGATAGATCGCTTGCTTGAGCCCAGGAGGTTGAGGCTGAGGTTGTAGTGAACTTTATTGGTGCCACAGCATCATACTCTAGCCCAGGCAACACAGACTCTGAAAAAAAAAAAAAAAAGACATGTAAAGGCCGCACACTGGCTTATGCTTGTAATCCCAGCTCTACTTATGAGGATGAGGAGGGAGGATCACTTGAGGCCAGGAGCGTGAGACCAGCCTCGGCAACATAGAGAGACCCCATCTCAAAACAAAACCAAACAAAAACCGCAGAAATGTAGAGCAACCTAATGTTCAAATTTGTGAACTACATTAAGCTAATAGTTCCCTTGGGTCTCACATGTTGAATATTTCTGTGTTTCCCTCAAACATTTAAAATATCTTGTGTTTCTGGGAGTTTGGTGAGGCACATGGGAACCATGGATCTATGCAAAAGGCATGCAACAGTTGAAGTTAAGACAGTGTCTTAATTTCTGTTGATTCTTTTCTTAACCTAATTTTTCAATCTGAAATAGAATACTTTGCATTACATTAAAAAAACTAGCAAATTATCAGTTACCAGTTCTCATATATTTGAAAAATGTCTGTTTTATAAGTATCCTTTTTAGAAGATAATTTTGAAATATCTACACATAGTAGTACTTCACATATTAGTATTATATTGTAAAGTATAGATTAAGAAAAGTATACTTGCTATATCAAGTTAAAATTGTTAATTTTAATATCAAATGTGTGAGGTAGGAATTGTGTTTCATTCCCTACCCCATAAATATGGCACATTAGTTTTTCATGCACCATGTATTTTAAGATTCCGTCATTCCTCATCTTTTCTGGTGTAAATTAAGTTTGTCTGTTTATGGATTCCCTATTTCGTTTTATTTATCAGTATGTTTTTATGCTAGTTCCAAACTGTCTAATTTATTGTTTCATTCTTGTTTTCTTTTATATTTTGGTTAAGAAAGAAAGTCCCCCCCCCCAAAAAAAAAAAAGAAAGTCCCTCCACTTTCTTTTTTTTCTTTTTCTTTTTTTTTGTTTCATTTTTGAGACAGAGTCTCCCTCTGTCGCCCATGATAGAGTGCCATGGTGTCAGCCAAGCTCATGGCAGTCTCAAACTCCTGGGCTCAAGTGATTCTCCTGCCTCAGCCTCTGAGTAACTGGGACTACAGGCACACACCACCATGCCTAGCTGATTTTTCTGTTTTTAGTAGAGATGGGGTCTTGCTTTTGCTCAGGCTGATCTCAAACTCCTGAGCTCAAGCACACCTCCAGCCTCGACCTCCCAGAATGGTAGGATTACAGGCATGAACCACTGCATCCGGCCTCCACTTTCTTTTACTTGAAGTATTTTGGCTCTTCTTGGCTTTTTATTTTTCTATATAAATTTAGAAACATCTTATTAAATTGCTACTCCAAATCTTTACACATTTACTGCATTGTTATTAATATATCAGTCTTAGGGAGAATTGAGATCTCTATGATACTGGGTTTTCAATCTCTGAGCATAGCATAACTTTGTTTTATTTGTTTTCTTTCATGTCTTCTGGTAAAATTTTAGGTTTTTTTTTTTCCCCTACTGATTCACATAAATTATGTTATACCTGTAACTTAGAACAGAGGCTGTCAAACTATAGTCCACAAGATAAGTCTAAACACCTCCTGTTTTTATAAGGCCCATGAGCTAAGAATGCTAGCTATGAATTTTATAAATGATTGAGGAAAAAATCAAATAATATTTCATGATATATAAAAATTATGAAATTAAAATTTTAGTGTCCATAAATAAAGTTTTATTGGAACATAGCTATGTTCACTCACTTAAATATATAACTTATATTATGTGTTAACACCGTGGCAGAATTGACTGTTGTAATGGAGAGTTTATGACCTACAAATTGTAAAATATTTACAATATTTGCAATCTGGCACCTGATAGAAAAAGTTTGTCCATCCCTTACTTAGAATTACTGTTTGTCTTATTGTTGGTCTGTGTATCTCAGCATTTCTTTTTATGTTGGGTGGGTGGTGGGGGTGGGGTTTCAGCCTCCCTTTCTTTTCCTTCCTTCTCCACTTCTGATAAGACTTAAACTCATAGTGAGTCACTGTTACAAAATGTGCTGTTGCATTGTTTCGTTATATTTGCGTAGAGCAAAAGGTTGAAAACTATTGAATGATTTATGTAGTAATCACGATAGCTGTTTTTTTAATATTTTACATTTGAGAATTTGATTTAAATCAAATATAACTTGCCCTTTATTGATTTCCTCTTTTGTAGGAAATTAAAAGAGAGACAGAATCCAAGGATGACAATTTGCCCATCAAACGGGAGAGGCATGGGAATGTAGCAAGTCTTGTACAACGAATAAGCACCTATGGACTTCCAGCTGGAGGAATTCAGCCACATCCACAAACCAAAAACATTAAGAAGAGTATGTAAATAATTCTTTTCCTGTGTAATTACATCAAAATAGAGGGATGTTTTTAGCTATCCATAAATTAAGAAAAATTAGTTCAACCTTTTATAGCAGACTGCAGTAACTTACTGCTTATTCTTGTTACTAGTATTGGCCTATGTAGTCAATCTTAATTTTTAGTCATATGTAGTCAATAGCATACTGATAATCCAACATGAGTAGCTGGCAGCCATCTACAGGAATTTTATTTTATTTTTATTTTTTTTTGAGACAGAGTCTTGCTTTGTTGCCCTGGCTAGAGTGAGTGCCGTGGCTGGCGTCAGCCTAGCTCACAGCAACCTCAAACTCCTGGACTCAAGCAATCCTTCTGACTCAGCCTCCTGAGTAGCTGGGACTACAGGCATGCGCCACCATGCCTGGCTAATTTTTTCTATACATATATATTTTTTTAGTTGTCCAAATCATTTCTTTCTATTTTTTAATAGAGACGGGGTCTCACTCTTGCTCAGGCTGGTCTCGAACTCCTGACCTTAAGCGATCCACCCGCCTCAGCCTCCCAGAGTGCTAGGATTACAGGCGTGAGCCACCGCGCCCGGAAATTAAAATATAAGGCATTGTTTTCTTATTCGTCTTACTCTGTTGAATGGTTAAACCGTAACTGTATTTGAATATAATCTGTTTAATGGGATGCTAAAATGTCTGCTGGTTCTTAGCAGCATACATGCGAGAATTTTGATAGTGCTTTTTCTTTTAGTTGTTAGACATCTAAACATAAACATTCTGTTTTCACGATGGTTGGCTCAACAGAGTGCCCTTTAGGGATTTGGTACTGTATAAATACCTTAGGAGGACAACTTGGCAGAAAGGGAGAGCATTACATTTGAAATCAGATATGGGTTTGAGTCAGTCTTATGATCTCAGAAAGATCATTTAAACTCTCTTGAATTGTATTTTGCTGCTGGTGAGAAAGTGGTTAAAAAAAGGACAGGTAACAATTGTTGTTCTCAACTTGTAGTCTTGAGGAAAAAAAGTTGTTATTAAAAAAGTACAAAGTATTAAACATGTACAAAGATGTCAAGTTTTTATGAGGCACAAATAGCAAGTATTTTAACATAGTAAAACCCGAAATCTCTTGAGAGATTGCATACTTACTGTGATCAATTTGATTTAATAAATAGTACATGAGTATTTAACCACATTTACCTTAGATTAGTGTTTTTGAAATTATGGTCTGTAAATCCCTATGGTACCAAGTGGTCTACAATAAAGAAATTTTGTTTACATGTATTTTCCAAATTGTAAATGTAAGATGGCAATGATGTTTATAGAGTCCCCTTATATCTGTACCTGTTACTTGCTATGCTGCTGTCTGTCAAGTTTGGGAAAAGCTCTACTTTTTGGGTTATATTATCCTTTGATTATTTTCATAAAATGAAAACAGATTTTCATAAAAATGAAACAGGCTTCATGACATCAAGATAGACCAATTAAAGTGTTTTATTTGTTTTTTTCCCAGAAAATGCAATGTCCAAACAATTTTTGGATATTACCCACACTGCTTTCAGCCTCACTGCCCAAAGGTGGATAGTTTCAGCAGTTCTAATGATCTTGGACTCCGAAACTGTTTGCTTGGAGATTGTGGGACAAATCATAGAGGTCTGCATCCTACAGCTGAATCTTTATATAGGATTTCTGTGTGTGGGAAGAATTTTTAGATCCATGGAACGGTTATTCATGACCTCTGCCCATAGTAAAATCCATTTACAACATTCTTTTACTCTTTGGAGTTTATAAAGGGATAAGTTTCTTCCTAGGTAGAGACTACACAAAGAAGTTCAAAGTTCTGAATATTTTATTCATTTTATCTTGTAATAGGAAAGGACACAGTAAATTTTACCTTTCCTAAGAACACTGGGCATAATTCTTTTTCTTGTAAGAAGGAAAAACCATTACAGTTGGTGCCAGGAGGCTTAGGCTTTTCTCCCTAAGGATCCTCCATAACTCGTTTTTAAGTACATGTGCTACAAGGACTAAATTTGTCATTTGCTATCAGCTAACATTTAAAATAGGAAGCAGATTGTTTTTGTTTTCCTGTTTTATCCTTTATGTATTATATATTTATTAAATCTTATTTTTAAAATTGTTAGTTACAGTTATTTAAAAATGGTTCATTATATTGTTAAATAGTAGTAGATATAACTAACCAATAATATTAAGAAAACAAAACTAAACCCCTAAATCATTGTAAAGGTTGACAGTACAAACACTACAGTGTGTATGTTTTTTTTTGTTTGTTTGTTTTTGAGACAAAGTCTCACTCTGTTGCCCAGGCTAGAGTGCCATGGTGTCAGCCTAGCTCACAGCAACCTCAAACTCCTCAGCTCAAGCAATCCTCCTGCCTTAGCCTCCCAAGTAGCTGGGATTACAGGCCTGTAGCACCACGCTCAGCTAATTTTTTCTATTTTCAGTAGAGATGGGGTCTTGCCCTTACTCAGGCTGGTTTTGAACTCCTGACCTCAAGCGATTCTCCCTCCTCAACCTCCCAGAGTGCTAGGATTACAGGTGTGAGCCACTGCGCCCGGCCTGCAGTGTGTATGTTCGATTTAAACCTCTGTGTACCAAGACAAAGTGCATCTGCGTATGTGTTTTTGTCAAAGCATCTAAAAAGCAGAGGTTCAGATAAGTAGTATGATGTTGGCAATCTGAAAAATGGATTGGACTAGTGAGCTGTTTTTCTCTAGTCCCCAATGTGTACTCATGAAGCCATTGAAAGTTTTACTATTACGTATTACTGAGCATGGTGACTTCTCTGGTAAAACAAACAAGTATTTTCTAGAGCAAGCACAGAATAGTATTGTCCAGGAAGAGTTGATTACTTTAAGTTGCTGAAGTCAGAGAAGAGAATGAATTTACATTTATCAAAGCAAAAACAGGTATAAGTCACTTTACTTCTGACACTCTTATAAATTTAGCCACAAAGATAATGGTAAAGTATTGTGCTTACAGAGTAAAGAATTGACATTTGTCAGCATCATACCTCTAAATGAAATTCAGAGTGGAATATTAGTAGATATTTTACTTTACATTTGGAAGAAATTGATGCCACATGAACTCTACTCTGAGTATACATGGGGGAAGACATAGCTAACTTTGTTTTATTAATGGAAACTCATGCTGTAGAGGAAGTGATTTTTCATCTAGTTCATAATTGTATTGAATGTAAAAGATACTCTGAGATTGGTACTGATATTATAGATCACTAGTATGTGTACCAAAAGGAATGACATTGCACTTAAAAAATTAGTTGACAGAATGCTAATCTATACATTTCTTCATTCCCACCCAAATTTGGTAGCAAGTAGTATGCCTTCTGATTTTGACTCAGTGCTGAAGAAAATAGTAAAATTCTAAATACTGTCAAATTATGGCACCAACGGTATCTTTGCAACATACTTTTTAAAAAATGGGCATAGTAAATAGTTCAGGCTCTGCTCTTTGGCATTGAAATATTCTGACTCTTGAGGGAAAAAAGACTCATTCAAATGACTTCTCCCTAATTCAGCCTCTCGAATGAAAGGGGCAGGGTGTTCAAACTTCCTGTTTTGTTTTGAAAAATTTTAAATCTCTAGAAAAGTTAAAGGAATACTTGTGCAATGAACATGGTGTATATCCTTCACCTAAGTTTGCTGTTAACATTTTGTTGCATTGGCCTTATTATCTTTATGTACATTTATAAATAACTTTTTAAAAACTGAGTCATTTGAAAGTATGTTGCAGGTAACTTCATTACAGTGGTTAAGATTTTCCAAGATTTTAAGAGTCTTAATCAAGTGGTATGTCAGCATTATACCTACTATCTTGAATAGCTTTTATTTAATGGCCTAAGGAGTATGATATTTTTACTGCTGAGGATGAGAAAAAAGTTTTTAGAGATTCAACCATATAGCAGATGGCTGAATTACTATGTTTCCTAACATTTGATGATTTTTTTTGCTAATTGGTGAAAGAAATTGATAACAATTTTGACTAGTTAAATACATTTAAATACTTCAATAGAACCTGAAGGATATACCTTCCAGAGCCAAGTGGAACCCAGCAGTGGATCAGAAATTCTTTTGCTGTTATCTCTGAAGTTGTAGCATTCTACCTCCCAGCTTCTGAGTAGGATATGCTCTTATTTTAAGATTTGATGGAAAGATTAAAAACAATCTTCAAGGAGAAATCGTTCCATAATTTAAGAGCTCTGTTTTGATCTAAATACCTAAACCTATTTTTCAGACATGAAATACTTAACCATTCTTGATGATCTGCATTTGAAAATTAAGGATTTTCTATTCTAGTAGAGAAAGAACAAGGCAAGCTGACACCTTATGGGTGTGAAATTTCATGCGATTTGGTTTTGTTTTTTAAAACATAAAATTTTAAAAAAGTTTTCCAAAACTTTTGGACTCTTATGTGTTTAATGCCTTAATATCTGTGGGTGCCATGATCATGAGAAACAGTATGGGCGTAGGCAATTAAATCTGCCACATAAAGCTGGAAATGGATCATGATTCAGAACTCAGGGCTGAACATCAAGTTACTACAAAGTAGGGAGGATAGTAATAATTATCTCATAGGATATTAGAGGTATTAACATGCTAAGTCATTATAAGTGCTTGATAAATGCTTGTAATTATTATAATAGTGTTTATTATTCAGAATTGTATTACAGACATACATAACAGGGAATAATGATTTAGATGAAGGGGCAGTTTTATACTGGGATTGTCAAGCAAGGCGTATAATTCACATGAAGATTGGGAATTATTGCATTCCAGGTAGAATTGCAACCTTTGTCAGACCCACATAAATAAGCAAGTACAGGGTATTTTAGGAGAATAAGGATCCAGTGTGACTTTACTTGAGCTATGTTAAAGCAGTTTGTAATCTGTAAAGGAGTAGCGTGCTGTAGAAGAAAGATAAAAGCTTTAAAGTGACTATAATATACCAGGAGTGGGTATAATTTTAGATTTGCTTCATTCTAGCTTTATGATTTTGGACAGATTATTTAACTTCTGAGTTTCTTCTTATTTGTAATGAGATGTTATGCTTTGTGTGAGAGGTGTTTGTGAAAGACTTAGAATAGTGCTGGCACATAAAAGACATGAAATGTGTACCTTCTTTTACAGTACCTCCTCTATCTTCTTCCTTGTTAATAGCTTTACTTATATAATATTGATTTTAAAAAGATACTTTTTTTTTTACCATTAATTTCTTTGTGGTTCTGAAAAAGCATATGGAGGTTACTTGTGATAAGAAAATACTAGTTATAGTTTTTTACAAATGGACTTAATTTCAGGCATCCTTTTATTGACAACTTTGTTCTACCTGTTTTTTTCTTTTGTACTTAGCACGTGTTCTGATACTTTGTAGAAATGAACATTTATTGACCAGTATTTATGGGTAGACACTGTATGTGCAATTTGAATTGTAAAAAAAAATCTTGAAATTCCCCTCAATTGTTCTGTCAATTAAATTTTTGGATGAATTCAACATAGGAAGTCACCTCAGCTTATGAATGAACCCTATTGAAGTATGAACTTTTTTCCTTTTTTAAATAAATGACTCACATTCTGTGGGAATAGCTGTTTGGATGTTTTTTATCCAATGTGACTCTTCAGAAAAATGAAAAATTCCTTTGCAAATAATTCTGCTGACTACTTTGAAAATATCATGCTTAGTGTGAAAGGAAAAAATTAAGTTCTTGGTTAAAATATAAGTAGGCTACTCAAACTTAATTGATATGCCTTGGGTAGGGGCTAATGAGTACTCTATTTACCGTAAGTCCTGTTTTAAAAGATACTGATACTCTTGAAAAAGAAGCAGAACAGTTTTTTAAAAGTCTAAAATTATCAGAGAGATAGAATTTTTTTCTTTTAAGAGTACACTGAGAAAAATAGATTTTTCTTTTCAATAATATTGATCATTTTCCGCTTGTCTATGAAGCTCTAACTACAAAGAACACATAAATGAACGTATTTTCTCAAGGTCACGGCACCAGCTTGCAAAAGTATGTAGGGACTCTATTTATCTACAGTGTAAGAGATGAGAAGTTTTCCTGCAGTATGCATAAAACTACTTTAAATTATTAACTTAAAAATTTACCTTAAAACCTGATGAAGGTGATATTTGAAAAATTTACTGTGAACTCTAGGTTAGTTAAAAAATTATGGTCAGTATGTACTTTCTTTCATTTCTTTTATTGTAAAATATAAAACAATCAGACACAAATTATTAAGTCCTTTAGGAAGGGGAAAAAACTTAGAGGTGTAACTTTCTTTTTTTGGTTTTTTTTGAGACAGTCTCACTCTGTTGCCCAGACTAGAGTGCTGTGGTGTCAGCATAGCCCACAGCAACCTCAAACTCCTGGGCTCAAGCAGTCCTCCTGGCTCAGCCACCCAAGTAGCTGGGACTACAGGCACTCGGCACAATTCCTGGCTAATTTTTTGTTTCTATTTTTAGTTGCCTGGTTAATTTTTTCTATTTTTAGTAGTGTCAGGTCTTGCTCTTGCTGAGGCTGGTCTTGAACTCCAGACCTCAAGCGATCCTCTCATGTCAGCCTCCCAGAGTGCTAGGATTACAGGTGTGAGCCACCTCACCTGGCCTGGTGTAACTGTTTCTTATTTGAAGAATCTTAATTTGGAGGATCTTCAGATGAACCTGCCTCGATCCTCTGGCCTCCCAGAGTGCTAGGATTACAGGCGTGAGCCGCCACGCCTGGCCAAGAGTTTTTATTTTTATTACTTATTTAATTTGTAAAAATATGGAAAGCTTCACGAATTTGTGTGTCATTCCTGCACAGGGGCCATGCTAATCTTCTCTGTATCATTCCAATTTTGGTATATGTGCTGCCGAAATGAATACTGTTCAGGAGTGTTCATAGAGCTCAATTTCCAATTCCTCCTATCTCCTCCCAGAGGTCAGTGGGTGGAGTTGAAAGTTCCAACCTTCTAATCTCTTGGTCTTTCTCTCATTAAAAAATTTAATGGCTACTGCTATGGTTTTAATGATGGTCTTTTCCAAAATCCATGTTGAAACTTAATCCCCGCTGTGGTGTTATTAAAAGGTGGAACCTTTAGAGGAATTGATTAAGTCACAGGGCTCTGCCTCACACGTTCTTTCCTTTTCGTTGGAGGATTGGGGAGGGCAGTGATGGGTTGATGTCTCTTTCTCTTTTATGAGAGTAGTAGTCTGATTGGACTCTTTCTCTTTTATAAGGATACTAGTTCTTTCTGATTAGGGCCCTACCCTTATGACTTCCTTTTAACCTTAGTTATCTCCCCAAAGGCCCTATGGTGAAGTAAACATTGGGAGTTAGTGTTTCAATATGTGAATTTTGAGGGAACTTGTTATTCAGTCCGTAACAAGTAGATCTGGGATGGAGCCTGATATACTGCATTTCTAGTAGGTGATACTGTTGCTGCTGATCTGAGGAACATACTGAGTAGTAAGAAGTAATCCTTTAATCAACTGTACCTGGTTATCTACCCACAGCTGCTTAATGATTCACTTGTAAAGATGGGAATGAATCTGAGTTCTTAATTCTTAGAGCTTGAACAAGGCTGAGAACACAAACCTGGATGGTTATAAATCACCGTTTTTGAGTAAATGAAGCTTGTTTGAAAAACTGAAGTAAAATTATTTTTATGTTTACCCATGTGAGTTTGATTTTTATCTGTCTGCAAATAAGAATTATTAAAAAAGATAAAATACTTTACATTTAGATTTGTACATTTTGCCTCTTTATGATAACCTTAAAAGGTAGTGCATTTTACATAGTATTCCTAGACTTTGATTAGGAAGTAGTCTGAAAATCACTGACCTGGAGAACTTGTCTATGGTAAATTTTTTGTGCCAAAAGTGTCTTTTATTGTTTGTTTTTTTAATCTCAAAATTGGCAGTGGATATTTTGCTTTTGTTTAATTGGTGGGATCAGATACATAAATATATTCCGTTGCCTGAAACTTTGTATCTTATTTGTAGTTGAATTTGTTTGTGGATGAATACCTCATACTCTGAGGACATGGTCAAAAATCAATCTGGACTGATTGTGGTTAGCTGTTTAGGCTGCTCAGCCAGTTCTCTTCTGTAGGGAGGGCCAGCTTCTACTCTGTGGAGTAGACTTTTTAGAGCTTCTGCAGGGGGCTGGTTCTCTTCTGCAGGGATAACTTGCCTCTGCTCTGTCTGTGGCATAGGCTTTCTAACTTTCTACAGTTTCTGAATGAATCTCGCTTTCACTTTAAAAAAAAAAATAGAATACTCATATGTTCTATTTTTATTTATTCACATAAGTTCTATAACTATAAACATGGTATGTAAATAAAGGTGCTTTTTAAAATGATCTTTCTTAACCTAATTTTTCATTACTTCTTTTAGAGACCAAAAAGCGTCAGTGTAAAGTTCTTTTTGAATACATTCCACAAAATGAGGATGAACTGGAGCTGAAAGTGGGAGATGTTATTGATATTAATGAAGAGGTAAGGAAAACATGTGTTAGAGATAAAGCAGAAATTGTAATTGATGTTCTGGGTTTTAGAAAAATGCTTTGTAAGAATACTGAATTTTTTGCAAGAATTTTTGCCACTTTTTTTTTTTTAATAAAATTTTAAGGTATAGATTTTCTTTAGTCATCCTTATATCAACCACAAATCATGAGATTCAGAAAATAGGTTTAAGTATAGAGTTTATTCAAGTGCAAAGCTTGAGAACAGTCACACAGATTCCAAAAGAGTGGGTTAGCATTCCCAAGTGGGGAAGTTAGGGTTTCACTTACATAAGTAGAGAATAGCAAAGCTTATCAGGGTTGCAACATTTTTCATACAAGGTCAGTACATACATTATAGGTATTTGATTGGTTATAGCTTCCTATATTCTAAGGAAGATTGCTTTAATATTCCATAAGAATAGGTAATGGTCTTTAGGGGTCTTCCTCTGGTTCTGTTTGGCCTTTCTTAACCATTTACAGGACAAGAATAAGGAAGAGATTCAATCTATAATCAGAAAAGCAGAAGTTGAAGCTGTACACTATGTGACTCAGGCCATGTAGCCACATTCGTCTCCTGGCTCAAAATGATTTAAAGTTCTAAGAGCTTTAAGTTTGAATTACTTAATTTCATACTTGGTATATACCTAATATTTATGTCTTGTATGTGCTGCCTTTAGGGATAAAAGTACCTTTTTAAAGCTAAAAATTAATATAATCTAAGTAGCTAAGAACATAAATGAGCCTTTCTGAATTCACTGTAGGCACAAAGCATGAAATAGAAGGAGTTTTACATTTTACATAGTAAAGGAATACAAAGCAGCATCTTTTTAATTAAAAGCTTTGCAGCAATAGCACTATTAGGCATCTATCCAAAAGAGCACAAAACATTCTACTATAAAGACATCTGCACTCGAATGTTCATGGCAGCACAATTCACTATTGCAAGAATGTGGAAACGACCCAAGTGCCCGTCAATCCATGAGTGGATTACTAAAATTTGGTATATGTTTACAATGGAATATTACTAAATCATAAGAAATGATGATGATCTAGTACCTCTTACACTTTCCTGGACTAAACTTAGGCCCATCATCCAAAGTGAGGCACCACAAGAGCAGAAGAACGGGATCCATTTGTACTCGCCATCAAATTGGTACTAACTGATCAACACTAGTGTGATCACATGGCAGAAATACTCTCCAGGGATTAGGGGGATG
>CAUYSK010052368.1:0-43779 GCA_963575035.1 Avahi laniger
GGGGGGATTAAGTTTCAACATGAATTTTGGAGGGGACACAAATATTCAAACCATAACAGAGGGATCACTTGGGTGGCAGTGCAGTTAGGACATTAGAGGAGAGAAAGACTGGAGCCAAGTAGCCTGGCGCACAGTGGTCTGCCTGGGAGACAGATTTTGAGTCCTTCCTTAAATGGGCCGTGTTAGAACTGTAGCCACTTTACGGATCCTGTGAGTAGTATTATAAATAATAAAGCAGTGCTGTTCTTTCTAAACTGGGGGTCAGAGAACTTTCTCTGTGGAGGGTCACATAGCATATATTTTGAGTTTTGTGTGCCATGTGGTCTCCGTCACAACTACCCAACTCTGCCATTGTGGCGTGAAAACAGGGATAGACAATACGAAAAAGAGTAAATGTGGCTATGTTCCAATAATCCGAATTTGAATTTCACAAGTTTCCATGTGTCAAGCAAAAGTATTCCTCTTTTGATTTATTTACAAACATTTAAAAACGCAAAAAACATTCCTAGCTTGAAAACCATATGCAAATAGGCAACAGATTCATTTGTCTTTGTGTTGTAAGTCTCTGCCCCTGTTCTAAACCATTGTTTCCTTGTTTCCTATTTTTCCTTGTAACCATGCCATTCTTTTTTTGTGGTTCTTAAAACCCAGCTTTTAAATAATTTCATAGCATCATATTTCTCATTTTTACATGTTTTTTTTCCTTTTGTTCTGCCTTGTTTATGAAATCCTTTTTCTTTCTTATAGTCATTAAACTATTTTCCTATAGTTTTTTTGTTTCTTCTTGAAGTTTCAAGGTTTTTCTTTTTTTTTCTCTTCACATTCAGGCTTTCAGTCCACCTGAAATAGAATTTTTAATACAATATGAAGTTTGAATCAGATTTGTTTCTCCCTCACCTCCCTACATTGATAACCAACTTTCTCGCCTCTATTGAAATGCCCATCTTTTCCCCACTCTTCCAAAGTCGTACTTCTGTCATACATTAAATTTGCATGTACATGTGAACCTGGTTCTAGATGCTTATTTCTCTTGCATTGGTCATTTGCATATCCTTTTGCTAGTGCTATGCTTTCTCAATTATTGTAGTTGTTTTATAAATCTTGATAGTTGGACAAGTAAATAGCCCTAACTTTTTTTTTTTTCAAAATAATGTTTGACTTTTAACATTTTGTTTTTCCACGTACATATTAGAATCAGTTCAAGTTGCCACCAAAAACTCATTGGATTTTAATAGAATTCTTTTGAATTAATATATCAATTTGAGTACAGTGAACATCTTTATAATATTGAATTTTTATAGATGATCCTTGTATGTATAACTTTATTTCTTTGAGTCTTCTTTAATTACTTTCATTAAAGCTTTGCAATTTACTCCTTAAAGATCTTGTACAGTTTGATTATGTTTTATTTTTTTTAAGCTGGGCTTTAACTGCTTTTTAGTTTTTCATTTCACTGACATTTTGAAAATTACAAAATATAAGTATGTGTTCATGTTAGACTTCTGCCACTTAAATGAAAATAACATTTGTAGCTTGTCAAATAGTTTTTGAGTTTCAATGTGTTAAAAATTCTTGCCTCCAGTGAGTACACTGAGACTTTTGAACGTAACTGAAAGGTAGGCTGTGCCAGGATTATGAAATGAGAGGTCGCATGTTGGCGAAAATGAAGGTTGTAAGTACTTTTAGCGGCAGGAGTTTTACATGTGGGACATGAACTGCTTCTGAGTAGAATTTCAAAAAGGAAGCCCAAAGTATCATAAGTGGCATGGTTATTTGATTAAGTTGCTGTTTTCTAAAGAGATGAGTCCATCTGGTTGTATTTATTTACTAGTTTTTTTAAAGAAACAGTCTATTACTCTGGATATGTTATTTAATGTTTATTTGCATACCTACATACAATCTCGTATGACTGGGATCCCCAACCCCTGGGCCGCAACCCAGTACCAGGCTGTGGCCTGTTAGGAAGTGGGTGCCCTTCACTGCCTGAGCTCTTCAACATCCCCCACCCTCACCCAACCCTCGCCACCCACCCCTGGTCTGTGGAAAAATTGTCTTCCATGAAACCGGTCACTGGTGCCAAAAAGGTTGGGGACCTCTGTCGTATGCCATATGTGTGTTTTCCATTTAATTTTTGATCATAGCATAGATTCAAATTTCTGATTTTAATCTCTGAAATTTTGACCCAGTTTGTAGTTTACATCTTTTCTTTTTCCTGTTGAGAAGTAGTTATAGATTTCCGTGCTCACCTGCCTTTGTAAACATCAAATCTCTTGTTAGCTTGCTCCCTTAGACAGACTGTCAATAATCCAAGCTTATTCAGTTTTCATCTATGTATCTTGACTTCTTCTAGTTCTGAAGCCTCTAATTACAAACTGAAGGAGTTTGTCATTTTATTTTTTTCCTTCCTCCTAATGGCAAATAAATCTGAACTTTTCTTCTTTGAACTATCAGGTGTTTTTGAGGTTGTCACTTAGCATGAAGAATTTCCCAAGATTTCAGGCATTCTTAGAAACTGTCATAACCTTCTGTCCTACATATTATCAATAGTCATTTAAAATTTTGTCGAATTATTCTGATATAAATACTTGTGTTATAGATATCTTTGCATGCCTGTACTATCTCAAGTATGTATATTGTTCTGGTCCACATTTTGCTTCCATCTTATGCAAAATTAAATCTAAAATCTTTAGATTCCAGTTCATGATTAATATAATATTCCAGTTCCTGATTAATACTTAAGTCCTGAAGACTCATTGAGCACATTTTTCTGTAACTTCCACACTCTTCCTGGCTTATCTTACAGTAAATTTACTTTATTACTTCTCCCATGTACTAAGTACTTGCTCTTGTGTGAATTTCTCTTACTTTGGATCAATAGTCATCGTTGCAATTTTGTAAATAAATTAAAAGTAAAAGAATTTCACATCTTATATGTAAAAAACATGCACACAGGAATCTATCCAACATATAGTTCGTTCTTCAAATGAAAATATTCCCATATCTATGATCCTAAAGGAAAGTCTAACTTCTGATGGACACAAATGTGTTAACTTGAATATGTGATTATTTCCCAAATGTTTCTTTGGTTGTGAGAATGCTCTTATGCATATTATGAATAAAATAGAAAGCCTTGATTTATTCAGTGATGGGGCATTCTTGTAAATATATGTTTCTGTACAAGTTATATAGTTAACGATACAGAGTCTTCTACTTTATCCCTTACAGTTAATTTTTTCAAATGTCTGTGTCTTCTTCCCATAATAACAAAATATATATATATAATATGGAAATAGGATTCAATTTACAAAATAATTCTTTGAAATGCTTATTTTTCTTCTTCAACATTATGCCAACAAAGAATCAGTGACAACTGGTTCTGTATAAACATTCTACCTGCCAAGAATAACTCATAAATTTAATAAATCATGTGTATAATATAACCAGTTAAACACTTTCTTTAAGAATATGCCTTTATTAAAATAATGTATGTTCAAGAATAAGTTGTCTTCTCTTCATATTAATACTCAAAGGAAATACAGAAGAAATACAAAGAGATATAACTTTTTACAATTAAAAAGACTTTAGCAAATAAATTTTAATACAACTTACTTTTTAATCCAGTAATTATCATGATTTAATTTATTTTGACAGTTACCACGTGACAAAGTATAGCACCTCCTTTCCATATTCCTTACATCTATTGGTTTAGGATTACTTTGCATAATTAAGAGGTATGGGTTATTGTAAAAGTTAACCTGGAATATTAAGTTGGAAACACTGCTTCCTGATATAATAAAAACTGTAGAGGATAAACAGGTGTTCTCTTACCTATTGTTCAGTAGATACAAAAAAATCAAACATTTATGTTGACAAGAAAAGAGTGTCTTCTTTTCCCAACGAGTCAAAACACAGTGCTTTTCACAATGTAGCTCACAGATTACTGCTTCAAAATTACCCAAGAAGTACTTTTAAAATGCAGTTTCCAGTGACCACCTTCAGACCTGCTCAATCAGAATCTCCAGGGATGGAGATGTGGAAGCTGTTATTTAAAATAAGATTACTCTGGATGAACCAATACATACTAAAATTTGAGGCAACTTTCTAACTAGAAAGAATGTATGCAACATAGTGGTTCTAGTTCAACTCCAGCTGACAACAATTGGGACCTTGGGCCCCTCATTTATCTAGCTTTGGGCCTCTCTGCTTTCTCATCCATTAGATCAAGAAGTAGGAGCATGTAATCTCTAAATCCCTTCCAGCTATAAAATTCTGTAGATGTAGCATTTTTTAAGACAGTAAAGAAAAAGGAGAGAAAAACTATCGAGATGGGAGAACTAGGTAGAGAGAGAATAGATTTTATAAAAGCCATAGGAAAAAAAAGCAAAATAAAAGTTTAACTTAAAAAGTTGTTTTTCATGTTATTCTTTAAAAACTATAAGCACCTTTGAGAAACCCTAAAAAGATATTGAAGTTAACACACACACACACACACACACACACACAGACACACACACACACATTTAGTCTCTTAACTTAAAACTTAAATTGACAAAGCAAGGCATATATCACAAAATAAACTGAAAAAAAAAAACCTACAGTTAAATACAGAGAAAAGAAAAACAGAAGAAAGCAATACCGCAAATATTAGGCCTCAGGAAATAATTTTTTTAATCCAATAAAGAAAAAACCTAAAAAGATAGAAGCTAAACTTTCCCTAGAGTGTTTTACATAAAACAATGTAAGCTTCTCTTTATTTAATTTACACAGATTGTTCTATTTTTCATTTTTACTTTCTCGTTTTACATACTTGTTTACTAATAAATTTATAACTATATCTTCTTCTGAATTTTGAAATGTGACCATAATTATTATCAGGGCCCATATTTCCTTGTCAATAATTGCTAGGTTTATAGTAATGCTTGGGTATGTGTAAAAGGTAAAATACATACATACATACATGCATACATAAAGGTGGCATCTAAGATAATAAGTAGAAAAGTTCTCAATTAATTAGCTCAGCAATCCTTTTCACCCACCACTGCCAAATTAATTTTATTCACATGTGTTTTCTTCATGTAACCCTGCTGTTTAAGAACTAAAAGCCTCATCTTGGCATTTGAGGCTTTCTATATTCTGGCTTCATTCCATCAACGTGACCAAATGTCTCCTTCCTCATCAACTTTATTACCTCAATTCAGTCTGTCCCATCTCAATGATCAGCTCATCAGGAAGCTTCTCAAGGAACAGGGATTATCTCCTAACTTTTATGTATGTCAGTTACTCTTTTATTCAGCTACTTATGAGAAACAGGAATGGCTTCAACAATAGATGGTTATTTTATTCCCCTTGTAGCGAGAAATCTGGAGGAATGCAGTTGCTGTAATCATTTAAGCAATGCCCTTTCCTTCATGTTTGAAAAGTGGCACTTCCTATTATTTCTGCATTCAGAGTAGAAAGAACAGAGGATGGGAGAAGATTGCACTATCTGTGTCTGGCCTTTCTTATCGAGAAGGAAAAGACTTTGCCAGAAGTCCCTTCCCCGGACTTCCACTGACGTCTCACAGGCCAAAATCACACATGACATGACCACTTCTAGCTGGAAGGGAAGCTTGGAAGTCAAGCGTTGGCTCTCCTACATTTATAGTGAGAGGCAAAGGACAAGGGTATAATGGAATGGATTGAGGTAGACATTCAATAGCATTGCCCACCTTATGATCACTGTCATTCCTTTGCTTTATTACATTTTATGCTGTACTTGTAGTATCTCTAAATGATCATGAGTAAGCTATTTCTTCAATTACTTTATATACTTTTCAAGAGCAGAGGTTAGTGTTCCCAGGTTTTATATTTCAAAGAGATTAGTTCAAAGTAGGCTCTTAATAAATATAATATTTCTTGGCATCTATTTTAATGCACACTCTTATCTGGGGGGCAGTATGGTTTACTACAAGGAGCAGAGGTTTCTGGAATCAAAAAAGTGGAATTGGAATCATTAATCTCCCATTTAATAGCTGTATCATGGTCACTGACTTGTCATGTAACAGCTCTGAAACTCCTTTTCTTCAAAATGGAAGAAAACAATAAAACTTACTTCATTAGGTTTGTTCGAAAGAAGAACATAAATATACATGTGAAAGCATATTCTAAACAATTAAGCACTAGGTTGGAAGAAAGAAACACTGGTATTAATGTAATATTTCTAAAATTCTGGAGGAAAAGTAGGCAAAGTGGCAGGTTTGCAAGAGGCAGTGGAAGCTATTCCTCCATTGTTATATGACATTTCTTTTAAAGTAGTACAACTAAACCAGGAAAGAGACAGCAATTACAACTAATAAGCTATTGCATTCGATTTGTTAGGCTTTCACGACTGCTTCTACAGTTGCTAAGATTAACTTGCCATTTGTTCTGATATTATTGCAGCAGCAAGCAGCATAAAAAGATGTGACACTTTAGAATAAATGCAGAACTTCAGAAAATACAGGCTAATCAACAGTCTTGCTCAATAGGGAATACGGAACACAGAGAGTAAGATATTTACAATTATGTGTGGACAATAGCATTCAACTATATATTACTGCTGTGATTTAGATACTGAACAGAGAATGGACCACCCCTTGTCTGATTACAGCTGGATGGTACTGTTGTCCTTATTCTTTCACTGTGCTACTCTTAAAGGATGGACTTGACTTGGATGTCAGACAGTGACTATTCACTGAGTAAGGACATTACTGATTAAGGATAATGGAAATGGTTATATTTTAATTCAGCACTTAATCCATAGTTCCTTCCTTCTGAAATCCAGTCAATAATCTCCTGTAACCTGATATGGTTTGTGGCTGGGACTAGGTGAATAGTGGTACTATCAATTAAAGAAATTAAATAAAGTGTCATAGTATATGTTATTCAGATCACTTATATTTTAATACTACAAAGGACACAATCTTTTATGTAAACTAATTAAAGGATTCCAGGAAATGTATCACTATTGCTTATCATGGATGTTTTCTGCAAATTTTATTTGTATTACCTGACTTTCAGGAACAATCGTAAAAACCTCTAAGTGGTTAAATCAATTTAACATTCTCATAAAGTTCTTTGGCAGTCTGAAAATTCACTCCTAGACGATTCCATAAGAAAGGGGATATATGTGTGTGGGAATGGCTAGGGGAAAAAAGGTAACTATCAATTCATTGTCTAGAAAATGAGCTAAGTCTCTGGGATTCCAGCTCTTGTTTTATTTGTTTTAATGTTTATATCAAAGACTTAATACAACAGAACTTTATTTCTTACTCACACAATGTCTGCTTTAGGACCATACATCTCTCCCTGGCATCTGTCCCTTGGAGCAGCTGAAATAGCCAAAGCATTCCAGATTGCTCTGATCTTAGGGCATCTCTTTTCAACATGGGCTGCCAGAATCATCATGGCAGGGGAAGAGTATGTTGGAGAGTTGAGCATAGGCAATTTAATGGGTGAATCTAGATTTGATCCATGGTCAAACCAAGTCAAGGTTATTCCCAGCTTCTAGAGGATCAGGTTGTACCGTTGTCTGAAAAGAACTGGATATTTGTGAAAGGTGATAATGCCTATTATGAGAATATAAGTGTCTATTCTTAGTGATCTAAATATGTGACATCCTTGGATATATCCCCAATTCACTAATGACATTTTAAAAAATTTCTCTAGAATATCTCATTTGGTATTCATTTGTTTGCCATGGAGTGGAGATACATTCAAATTAGACATCAAACATGAATGCTATTTCCACTTATATCATCATTTGAAATCTGCCTAGCATTTCCAAGTGATTCATGAATTATCTGATCTTAAAGAATTGAATAATAATGGAATTTCCTTTGTAAAAATTTATATTAAAAGGTAAAAGTCCAAAGTAGTTGATAAGTTAAACATATTATGATACATTTTTACCATGTTAAGTTGTTTTGGGGATAGGGAAATGGGGGGAAATGTTTCAAGCTTTGGAAACTTGAAATATATGTAATTAGCTAAAGTATTATGGAAATTTGTAGATAACTTGTTATTCTAAGAAGTTAAAACATTTATTTTCATCAGAAAATCAATGCTTTTTTAGTGATATCACATCTAAAATATCTGGAAGTATGTAGTAAAAAGGCATTTAATGTCATATGGATCAAAACTTTATCCTGTCTTATAGTATATAGGCTAAATGTTATATAAAAATCCCCCCACCTCATTAATTTTAGTGATAACACAATAGAAGTGTATTTCTTGGGTATGTAAACTCCGATTGGCAGTGGATGAAGTATGAATCTTTTTATCATGCAGTTGCTCAATGCATTAAGTGTCTCTGAACTCTGGGAGTCTCTGCCCTTTCAACACAGAACTTTCAAGGTCAGCCTTAGTGTCAATATCCAGCAGAATGACAGGGGAAAAGAGAAAGCAGAGTATCATGCAGGTCATTTTGATGAGCCAGCCCTGGAAGTGGCCCATAGTAAATTTTCTAGAACTCAGTGAAATTGCCACTTTTGTCTTCAAGAAAGGCTGGAAACTGTGGTCTAGCTGTGTTCCCAAAAAGAAGAAGAAAGTATTTTGGTGAACAAAGCAATCACTACCACACAGTTCTACCATTTACTATCTGTGTATCATTGAAAACCCTCTTAAACTCACAGACCCAATTGTTTAGTCTATAAAAAAATAAAACATAATACTTATTCTATTGAAATTTTGCAAGTTTAATAAGAATGATACATTTAAAGACCCAATGCAATGCCTGGAACAAAGTAGATGTTCTAAAACATTAGTATTATTTAATACATTATGCAAAACAAACATGTACATACTCACATGTATTCATTATTCTCAATGAACTGGACAATCTAGTTGAGGAGAGCAACATTATATGATGGCAAGAAGTATGGAGGAATATTTGATGAATGCCAAAATATTTCACAGCACATAAAGATCACTGTGAACTAGGGTTCAATTAAGGAGATATTTACAGAAGAGTTAGGAGTTGAGTTAGGCCCTAATGGAGAGTAGGATAGAGAATTTAGATATTTAGTACTAGATATAGATTATTAAGAAGAATATCTAGTTTGTCTCTTTATATTATTAATAGAATCTTTTTTTTTATTTCTAACCTGGGATTTGGGGGGTTGATTATGGAGTTCGATATGCAGTTTGGTGTGGGGAACAGTGAATTAAGTATATTGGAATAACTAAGGTCAATGGAAATGTTTGAAAAACAAAGTTGTGGCCAAGCTATCAGAGCTGTGATGATTTCTCGATTAAGCTATTGTTTGTGACTGCCTTGTTTTTTAATTCCTTTTGAAACTTCTGGCAATTGCAGTATGAAGGAGGGAACAGAGCTTTGTATGAATTCATAATTTTTCATGCATGTTTAAATGCTAAGGGTGACTTTCAGTGTATTTGTCAGCATGGTCTAGCTTATACTACAGTAGCAAATAAATACCAAAATCTTAGTAGTTTAGCATGACAAAGACAGTATGTCCAGTATGGATTGTCAGGAAATTGTTCCTATCATCACTCAGGGATTCAAGCTAACAGAGGCTCTAGGATCTTGTGATGCTTCCATCTCAACACAGGAACTCATGGCCACTGTGGCAGGGAAAGAGACAACTGCTCTGAACTACTTTGGACTGGAAGTGGCATCTATCACTTCCACTCAGGGCTCATTGGTCAGAACTTCCCAGTTGGCCCCTAACTGAAAAGGAAGTGAAGATGCCTTCCCTGTGCCCAGGATGTTAGAAGAGAGACAAGTACAGTGAGTACTTGATGTTCCTACAACACCTGGGTACCACTTAAAGACTGGATTTCTAAGATCTAATTGGGCAAAGTAGGGAGGAAATGAGCAGTCTCAAAGTAGGCATTCAGCTTCCTTTTTGGCAATAAAATCTTCATTATCTACTCAACCAGTGGTCTTTAGCTCAAATCTGAACCAGACAAATCCTTAGGGCAAGGACATGTCCCCTTCAGTATCTTCTCTAGAGGAAATTGCTCATGTCTTTTCACCTTAACGTAGGTTGTTGGTTTATTTTATTTTAATGAAATCACTTACATGAACCCTGAATTTTTCTTACCATCACGGGGAATACAAAGAGAGTATAAAAACAGCTATCTCTCCTCTTAAGAAGCTTATAATATTGAAGCTTAAAAAAATTTACATTTAAAATAATTGGATATCAATTCAATGTGAAATGATATGCAAAAATGATGCAAAAAGCATTGAAAACAAACAAACAAACAAAACAAGATTAGATATCTGGGTATCAGAGAAACAGGGGAAGATTTTTAGGAGGTGATACAACTTAAAGTCAGGCCTTGAAATTGGATGAGCAGTAGGAAAGATTGATGATATTTTGGAACGAGACAAGCAATGTGGTGTGGCATAAATATAGAAATGATTGCGACATGCTCCATTGGGGGGTGTATTTGGAGCCTCCAGATTTTATGTTCATGGATATTTTTTCTTATATTTTTGGAGGAAGTTCTTTATAGAAAAGTAACTTTTCTGATGCTCTATCTCCTTTCTTCTCTTTCTCCTCTTCTTCACCACCATGACCTCTCGACTTTTAGATCTGTATAATACCACTTACCGTTCTCTTTTCTAAATCAGGAGTTACGATTTCCAACAATCTGTTATAAGCAGCAGGAGCTCCATCTCACAGATATGAATAAGCATTGTGTATGTGCAAGGCAAGGAGGTTTGGAGGTAAATACACAACAAACTTTGTTCCGAGCACCTTATAGTCAGGTTGAACCTATACATTTAAACAACAGATTCCAGGACAGAGAAAGAAGCAGAGAGGGAGGTGAGTTTGGTTTATAAGAACAGTGAGGATTTGGCCTTCCCTAAAGGAGGCAGAGAAGTCTCCTAGAGGAGACTATTACTGAACTGATTTCTAAAGAAACAGGAAGACTTAGCCACTTGAAAAGAAGACTAGGAGCCCTTAAGGCAGAGGGAACAGTGTGAGTAAAGACACAGAGGTGTGGGAGATATTGCTGGAAGTTAACTTGTCAAGAATTTAGTATTACTAGTGGGTAGACAGGAATCAGGTAGAGGTAGTTAAGAACCTGCCGTTGGAAGATAGCAAATCCCAACTTAAGGAACTTGAATTTTATAGGGAAAGAAGAGACAACTTCTGTCATTTCTAGAAAGCAGACACTTTTATCCTTAAGCTCTTCCCTATGAACCAGTATAGGCAAGCATAAATTTTCAATTTGCCTGTGGAAGAGGCAGTTTCTAAAACTTGCAGAGTGGGATGTAAAAACTAAATTCTGCTTTGTGTTGCCATCTGCCCTGAAATGTGTCTGCAACTCACACAATTTCATTACGTCAAATTCGCCATCAAGCAATTGTCCCTGTTTTCTATGAAAAATGAATTCCTGAGGGTCTACCAAGGCCCAGAGACTCCAGCGTGTGTTTGAAGCGTGCATCTCAGACTGAGAGTCAACGCAACATATTTCAATAAAATATGTATCCAGGCACACACAGATTGAGACATATTACTTGCAAATGTAAATAAATATAAAGGTATGTTTTTCTATTTTTGACAGGCAGGAATATTTGATTTATATGTTTAATATGCTTTGCGTCTTTTGCAGGGGTACAAACTCAGGAAATGCTATTCATCACGCAGAGAAATTTCAGAGGCAAGTTTCTTAGAAATAGGAACTACAGATCAGAGAGTGGAAGGCAAACAAACCGAATAGGATTTACCAAAGGGGGAAATTTCTTTATGTTGACACTTCTATGTATGTTTAGGGGTTTTGAGCAATGTTAGAACTAAGAAGCAGCAGCACAGGTCTTGATCTTATTTCAATGTAGCATCTAATTTGCTGGGTAGATTAAGCAAACTATTCCTTCCATTTATACTTATCATTTATTAAGCATCCTCAGTTGGCTATGATGCTGAATTGGGTCTGGACCAGGCAGCTCTATTGGTTGGAACCTGGTTCTAATAGGGCCAAAATTCTTTGCTTGATACCTACAAAGACCAACTTTCACTGACAATATATTCGAGATTTTCTGGGGCATCCTGATTTTAAATATTCCTCTTTTTTGTTTCCTCCAAAACAACTTTCCTCTAGAATTTCCAATCTATTACATGCCATGGAATTCTGATTACTTCTTATATCTGGAAGAGGACCTAAAAATACAGCTGCATGGTGTAGTAAAAATACAATAAATGTTTCAGTTATTCCAACCTGGATTAGAATTCTCCATCTGACACTTACTAGCTATGTGACTTTAAAAGAGCTAAGTAAACTCTTTAAGCCTGAATTTTCTCATCTGTAAAATAGGAATAGTGATTTCTGCCTTGCAAATTGATGGAACAAAGTTAAACTACATGACATGCTACATGGTTTAGAATAGGCCCCCATAAATGGCAGCCATGATTACCTTCAATGTGTTATATTAGTAGTGTGGAATATGAAGAATGTGAATGATAATATATGTGATTTAGAAAATTAAAAAAAAAACTTTGATGTTAAGTATTAAACTAGAGGAGAAAACCAAGATAGATTTTTGGCATTTCTTTTTTAATTTTAATCATCATATGCTTTTCCGTATGAGATTTTAATATTACTTGGGGCTTTCAGCAATGCTTCTGAGTGATGATGACTCTCCCATTTATAGGATTACCCAGACTTTCACACCAAACTGATATATCCCAATACTAAGTCAATTTCTCTTTGGAGGTCTCAAAATCAAACTGGTGAAATGTGCTCTCGTCTTCACTCCAAGCCCTTTCTGCTCTGGTGTCTGTAGCTCAGTCAGATGATGTCACCATACACTCAGTCCAGAAGCTGGGGGACCTGTCTTGCCTTCTGCATCTTCCTCAGCTCTCCTCTCTTCACCCTTCTACCAACAGGCCCAGGGAACATGAAGGTACCGTCAGTTTACCTCCTATACGCATTTCTCCTCTTCATTTGTGGTCATTAACCATATCCACTCTTGCCCTCTCCATAATCCATTGATTTCACTATGGTCAGAGTAGTTTTGACTTTTTGTTTTTAATACAAATCAGGCCATATCACTTTCTGCTTAAAACCCTTCACTAAAGTTTCATGGCTCTTGGGATGGACTCTAAATTCCTCATCTTGACCTACCAGGCCTCACACAGCTGTGCTCCTGCTGCCTACTTCATCGGCCTCTTCTTATCAGCTCTCTTCCTTCCTTTCTTGATCTAGGTACATTGGTCTTATTTAATTACTCTGGCTCTAAAGCCTTGATGACTGTGTTACTTTGCATCACATGTCCAGCATTTCTTTAAATGGCTTTGATTTTGGAAGGTTTCCTTTCCCTTAGAAAATGCTCCTCTTAAGTATACATTTGCACCTTAATCATTTTGGCATTTTGCCTTGTGTAGTCTCTTGCACAGCACCTAGCTGAGTGGATGACCAGCCAATGACTAACCACGTCTGTTGGTAGAAAACTAAGAATCATTCTGCATATAATATGGTATATTGTTTTAAGGTGTTTCCCTTCAAATTCCTCAGTGTTTGTCAATCAATTTGTTGCTATTGAAGCACCTGTGAAGAGGATGAAACAAATGGGTCCCCTCTGTCAGGCATGGTGAGTGATAAGAAGCTATTCATCTTCCTTCTGTAATTTGAGCCTCATAGATAGGATGGACTTAAGTGTTGGCCATCATAGCTCTAGGCAAGCCTCCTCTGGGAAATGTCAGTAATGCTTTGTTTGCATAGATTTTTATTGTTTTCACAGGATGAGTCTTGTGGGATGATCACAACAAAACTATAATGTACATAAGGAAGGTTTTATTTTGTTTTGCTTTATGCTTAGGAAACTATTTTACTTAAAAACATATGATGAGAACAGTAAAGTATCTTCATAGAGTTGATATCTAGTAGACACTAAACCAAGAACCAAGTAGCCTAAGAGCTGATGTAACACTTTTCCACTTACATAATTTGAGTTCCTTATTCTTTCTTCTTTATTCCCCAAAGGAACCATGAGTTTCTTCAGTTAAATTGATGAACTATATAGTCATATCCAGGTGGAGGAGAGTCTGAATATTGGCTGGGAGCAAACAAAAATCACACATTAGTTCCTATATTGGTGGTGTCATATCTAATACTGTGAAGGCTCCTTCATGTTCATGTTGCTTCCAGAGCCCATGGAAAAACTAGAATAGAATTAATTAGAATTCCAGTTAGAATAGAAATGTTGAGAAGTGTGTTGGTGTTTGTGCCAGGAGGTTAAGCTCAGAGCAGATGGATTCCAGACCGTTCCAGAATAGATTATTCAGTACCAACACTTTCCAAATTGGTTTCCTTTGCTTTTCTGCCAGGCTTTTGGAATCAGACTAGAAAGTTCTAGCAACCCTTGCTCCTATTTTCTGACTGCCAAAGTTCCTGTTTGTGAAATAAATTTCCTATATGTTTAACACATATAATTTAATGCCATTGTTAAAAATAAAATTATGAATATCAATTGCTTAGGTGGACAAACTGTGCTATAGTATGTTAGTGATATGATAGATCTCTTTCAAAGGTGACCTAATCAACATGTGGCCTTCAGTAAGAAGTCTGGGTACCCCTTCTAAAACAGATGGGTGTATTCTCCAAAGATCTCTAAGGAAGATGATTGCATAATGTCTGCCAGCATCCTGCTTTTCTGAAAGTGATGAAAAGGGACACCTAGTAGCCCAGTTTTTTCAGTTGCACCTAACAACAGTGAGAAGTTGCTTCTGACAATGTTGACAACTACACCAGCAATTTGTCTAAGACATGCATTTTGACATTTACCTTGAGGATAATACCTCAGCCCTACATATTCCTTACACATCATGAAGTTGTGCCTCACTCTTTCTTTCTTTAAATATGCCAAGGGGGAAAAAAAGATGAAAAAGGAAAATTGGGAAACATTTTCCCTGTCAATAATGAAAACAAGACCAGAAAGACAGTCCCATGGTGCATAAAAACCTTGAATATAAAGCATGTTATATCTGAAAAGCCTCAAATTTCAACAACATGATGGCATAAGTGTCTCCATAATGTATCCTCATCTGATAGTATCCGGGGAACATAAAACATTTGAGAAAATAGTAACATAAAAATGAATGTTGAGGCATGTCATCCGTAGTGGCAACTAAGAATACTGTTTGTGAGCAAAAAGCTCTCCCTTGCTTCTTTAACTCTATCCTTAACTCGGCTTTGAATTAAAATGAAAGAAAGGGAATTTTTTTTTTCTTTCAGCAGAAAATGTCATGGAAATGTCAGAGTTCTTTCTATGTGATCACATCTCTCTTAAAAGTCAATAGCTACAAATCATTGAAACACCAACTACATTGGAAAATATTAATTTCAAGTAAAAGCACCATTTTTGAGAGGTGGGCTGGTTCTGAAGCTTTGGAAAGGTGCTTCAGAATGGAGCGGAACCCAGAACCACTGAATTCTAAGAATGATTCCCAGGTTCCGATAAATTTATATCTGGTACTGACAGATTTGTGTAGCTCTTTCTGTCCTGCGCTCAGGTCACATGCTTTGAGTGCACTGTTCATTCCTAAGCTTCTCTGCCATTTAGACGTACTGTGATTCTCTTTTCAAGGAATGCCCCCTTTTGAAAATGACATTCATAGATATTGGGGGAAAGAATGGGGCACCTTGAGAAGTTAAGTGGTTTTCCTGGCTTTAGGCAGAACTGATCTCTTGTCATGTAAATCAATATCTACTCATGCTTTAAAGGCTTTGCAGATCCCTGTGTCAGGGTCTTGATCTTTTTGTATAACCTGGGATCCCATTATGTTAAATTTGTTATCAGAAAGTTCCACTTTCCTGCTGATTCTCAGCTGCCAATTCACTTTCTCTATGTAACAGGGTGGTGAACAGGGCTCTTCTGACTACGAAGGAAGTTTGTTTAAACACCTAAAATTGAGAAAAATTGCAGGTGAATTCTCCTAGATTATTAAGAAGACCTCTGCCAGGAACCTGTAAACATTACTGAAAGACAGAAAAAGTGATCAGAGCAGGGAGTCAGACTGGGGTGGGTAGAAGCTTAGAACTAGATGTAATATCCCTGGTTTTTAAATTAAAAAAATATTTATATGTTATATATTAAAAATATATGGTTTTGCTGCAGAATAAGATACATAAAGATGAAATATATATATATATATTCATATATATACATGATATGTCTCTGCTAGTCCATGACAGTTTCTCATTCTTTTATTGTTTTTTGTGTTGTTGAGCAGTGTCAGCCAGGTATGAGATCTCAGTTTTACTCAGACTGAACTATCATATTTTAATTCCTGAAAATAAATCATAGTTGCTTACCTATACATAGTTGCTTACCTAAACAAATGAGATTGTTTTTATAATTAAAAGTGACCAGAAAGCCATCCATGTTAGAAATATCATCAAGGAGAGATTGGAAGGCAATCTCAAGTATTATCTCAATCTCATTATATTAGAAGGCAAGGTTTAGAGAAAAATAAAGCCTTTTTCTATGTGTAACCTCATTGAGCTTGACCCATTTATTTGTTAAGCCAATTACATTTGCATTTGGGAGGGAAAAAGGAATGCTAGCCATCCCAAGTATTAATTAACAAGTATTTAGTATCTATAAATATTAAAACCAAATACTAGGCTGGGCATGATGACACATATCTATAATCCTAGAACTTTGGGAGGCCGAGGTGGGGGGATTGCTTGAGGCCAGGAGTTGGAGACCAGCCTGAGCAACAGTAATACCCTGTCTTTACAAAAAATACTTTTAAAAAACTTATCTAGGCATGGTAGCATGTGCCTATAGTCCCAGCTTCTTGGGAGGCTGAGGCAAGAGGATCACTTGAGTCCAGGAGTTTGAGGCTGCAGTAAGCTGTGATGATGCCACTGCACTCTAGCCCAGGCAACAGAGTAAAACGCAGTCTCAAAAACAAACGAACAAACAAACAAACAAAAACCCAGTACTAAGAAGCATTCAGAAATAGCCCATCCCTGAAGGAGCTTATAATCTAGTAGAGGATATAAAACGCATTCTCATATAATTCAAAATACAAACAGATAAATGCTAAACCAATTGAGAAAGAAGTGTCATTTGCTGTTGATGGGTGAGAAGAATTTGAGGAATTAAAGATGGTGAAAAATATTCTAGATGGAAGTTAGGGGTAAGGGAGGGGGTGTGATATGATTTTACACAGGGATCAAGGGAACACTGGGCTTACTTTCGGAGGTAGGGAGGGTACTGCAGAATAAGATGCATAAAGGTGATTTGCAAGAGGGAAGATGATGAGACAAGTAAATTGAGCAAGGTTGAATGAAGGGCTCTAAATACCAGGCAGGGCTAATGACTTTTTCGATTGACAGAAATTGGCCTTAACAAAATGAGACTAGGTGAATAACATGGTCAGAGTCATGTCTGAGGAAGGTGAGCCTGGCAGGAGTGTGGATATGGGTTAGAGAAACAGAAATGAAGGCTGGAGAGAAGACATGAGAGAGACCTACACAGTGTGTACATGTATCGAAACATCACACTGCACCCCACAGATATGTGCAATTATTATGTGCAGATTAAAAGCAAAACAAAACTTAAAAGAAGGACCAAAAAGTAAAGAATGGAGAAATTGAGGGCACTCATTCTCAATCGTCCTCATTTTCTTGTTAATTGAGAAGATGGCATGATCTGTAGCAAGAGGGAATAGGGAATTACCAAAAGCTTGAATAAGATGATATTAATACACGTTCATGGCCATGGAGAATGGGATGAGGGCTAAGTCATCCAGAGGCTGAACACGTAGACTACTGAACCGCATTGAGAAGCCACCTGAGATGAGGACACATGACATTTTAAGAAATCTAGTCCATGTAGTTTTTTGACTCTTGCACTTTCTTGAATTTTTAATTCACAAGCTGAACCTTATTTTACTTTCTCCTGTAACTTGGAGAGGACTTTTTATATGTTCCTCTTTTCCTAACCCAGTTTTGGGAGGGAAGAATTAGATTGCTTGTCTGTTTTTAATATCTTATCTGTTCTTTTATTTAAAAAAAAAAATTACTACTGAGAAATATGAGGGAACTTTTTCTGAAAAGTAAAAAAGAAAAAAAAACATACAAGCGTAAGTAGTGCTACAATTTGTCAGTGAAGCATGAAGGGAGGCTTATTTTGCTTACTATTTGAGGCAGTTTCTGATCGTAGGATCTAATGAACTTGGTTTTAAAAAGCTACGTACCAGATCAGGTAACTTTGCATTCATTTGATCAGTGTCTATATAGCCTAAGGCCTGGCTCAAAAAAGGTATAACATAAATCTGATACGAGAAATTTAATTTTATTACAGTAAATCCATGCAGAGTATTGGACAAAAAATTACGGGAAAATAATTTCAATAGCTATGTTAAATTATAAAGTTGTACAAATATTTTACATTAGAGACTACTTAGTCAGTCTTGCTATTACTATACATTTGTGAGCAAATAACATCACCAATCTGATTCCTATTACAAGGGAAAATTCTTTATCAATTCTGTCATTCTTTAGAATAGAACAAGTTATTCACAGAATCATAGAAACGGTAACAGAAGAAACTTTACAAACCACAGAGTATGACCTCCTGGAAAATCAATAAAACTTTTTATAAAAAATCACAGTCACAGTCCTTATGTTTATTCTTGAGGTGATACAGAGTAAACTACTTATTTTTAGATAATTTCCTCTGTGGTCGAATACTATTCAAAGGTAGCGGCATCTTTGTAATATATAATCAAAAAATGTCTTTCTCTAGCTTCAACCCATTGATTCCAAGCTATCTTTTGGATATATACAGATAAATTTGATAATTACCCTCCAAAATTCCTCATCAAATAATGTAAAAGAGCTTTTATTCCTTCAATGGGTCATCTTTGCAAACTAAACACCATTTTTTAAAACCGTTTCTGAAGTGATACGACTTTATTTTTCTCACTGTCATAGTCATCTCTTATGGAGCAGTATTTAATCCTCAGGTTTTATGTAAGATTTTATTGCTCAAAAATGGTGTAATTCTCCAGATATATTTTAATGTATCTTATAGTATAAGTTGTGTTGTACCAGCTGTTGTTTTAGCTTCTTTTCAGAAGCCCTCTCAGACTCATAATTCAGACAGAGCTTTGGTGCAACAAAGCTTTCACTTCAACTGCTGTCAAGACAAGATTCTCTTGGTGATATCTGTCCAATTGATTTTTTTTAATTCTAAAAGTAAGTTTTTCTATTTCTCTCTCCTACATGCCATCTTTTTTTCCTATGGTTTTAATCTATTAACAGGTATTCCTGAAAATTTTGTCTTGTACGGATGTGTTTGATGAAAATGTTGTTCAGGATGGGTGTCCCGTATCCTTGCTAGATAAGATAGGTATGCATCCCAGACTTTTTTTTTCTATCTACTAATTTGATCATGTTCTTCTTAAAAACATCGAACATGAACACAACCAAGGACAGGGCTCTGTGCCACTCCAATAGACAACTGCTTCTGGAATGGTTTTTGGTTCTTATTTTTTGCAGTGGCAACATTTGGAACTACTGGTGTTTGAAATATTTCCCCGTTAGCAGGCGTGATCTTATTAACCAGTACTCTTTGGATACAGTTGTTCAACTTATTACAAATCCAACTAAATGCACTTGCATTTCACTGATACTAGGTTATAAAATAAGACATTGTTCACAACTTTTCAGAAATCGAGATTTGTGTCATATCCAGGTTTCCCTGATCTAGTTTTCTGTAAGTTCTTGTCCTTACTGAGAATAAGGAATTTGCATCCTAAAAGCAAGAAATGGCACATGAATCAATTTTCTCCACACAAAATCCAGACCCTCTTTCCCACCCCTAACTTTTGACCATTGAAAGAGGCAACTGCTTCTCAGGGAGAATTCCCAGTCTCAGTCATAAGTTAATGCCTAGGACTTGATTATGAAAACTCCCATGCACTGTGCTGGAAGGAAGGATTCCAGAAACTTCAATGCTTAGATTAAATCACTATATCTCACTAGAATTGTAGGAGAGACTGGAAGGGCCATGGAGGTCCCCTTATATTATATGTGAAAAACTGAGAATCCTGTTGGTTTTCAGATTTGCCAGTTATAAATGGCTAACGCATGCCAAGAACTATCTCCCTACTCCTGGGTCCAGTGCTCTTTTGGAAAAGCCCTGGGTTTGGAGACTTAATTTACTTCTGGCCCTTATTTAAGGGCCCATTTAGTTTTATGACTTTGGGCAAAATTTTCTCTCAGACACTTTCTCTCCTTGTCTGTGAAGTGAGGAGGTTGGAGAGTTACAGACAAAGCTTCCAATTTTCTATTAATTAGTGGAGGAGAGACGGAAGCTACACTAACAAAGAGTTTTGCTTGTTGAAATTTGTAGTTTTGCTACAGAGGATGGCTTACAATTAGGGATCTGTGACTTTGGCTCAGGAACGAGCAAAGATGATGTCTTGACTATGTTTAAATTGACCCATCTTCAAGGAGTTCAGTAATAAAATTTCTGCTTAGATAAATCTTTCCAGAAGCCCATTTAAGGTTGCATATCAAAGATAACTGACATACTTTTTTGATACAGGGGATTTTCTTCTAAATATTTTTGTTCCTGAGGTGGTTTGGTTTTTTCATTTTAATTTTAGGGTTTTTTTCCCCTTTATTTGAACATTTTGAATTACTTCTTAGTTATAGTACACTTAAGTTAAATTAGAATCATACTAAATTTTTCATGGTCCCTCTTTGCGATGTTCTCTGTCTGCCTTAGGTAGATGATTCAAGAAAAAGTACATAGCTATGGTAGGTGGCCTTATTATGTACAAAACGAATGAGCCATCATTTTCTGTACCATCATAAGGAACTACTTGGGAAATGTTCTAGTCAAGAAGTATACACAAGCATGGCATGGACATTGGCCTCTGTGTATTCATAGAAGGCTAATTAGTGGTTTTAAATGTCAAAGTAAAATTTTTCAACAAGGGAAACATTCCCCAGAACTGTTGCTTCTCCCTCCCAGATCTTTGCATCAGAGTGTTGGTCAGAGGAGGGCTGGGTGAGGGGGTGGCGAAATAGCCACTCGGGATGAAGACTGCAGAGCCGACCCTCAGGATTTCTCTGTCTGCGGGTGAAGTTTATAGGCATGGCTGGTGGCTGCCAAAGCCACTGTCTCACTTACAGTGTCGACATTAACTACTGCTGCTTTTTTTTGTTTAACTTGGTTAATATGTTTAGACGCTGCTGGGGTCCAAATGCTGAAAATCCATCAAACTGAATTAATCGATTTTCCTCTAAGAGGATTGTCCTGTAGAAATGGTTATTGCCACACCATACTGTGAGCTGCTTAACACACACAGCTGAAATAACTGCACTGGGTGAACTTGAGTTTGAAAAGAGGATAAGAACTCTGTATCTGAAGGCTTCAAAAGGAGGAAGGCTGTGGCAGAGTTTGGGACTCAGGAGAGCTCATTAGATGAAAATTAAGTAAGAAGTCTTGCCTCCCTCCCCTCTCTTCTTTGGCCTAGTCACTGTGTCTCATTCCTTTCTACCCAAAGCTTATAACCTCACTCTGATGTGATTTCTGTGCTTCAGGGTTTAGCCAATGGCAGAGCAGTTGAGCAACTGGGAAAAGGGACTGCATTTTTGGAAAAAAAGGAAATTACGCTGACCATATAATCAGCTTCGAGGGAGAAAGGACACTAGCCATTGCACACAAACTTCTGTTTATTGGGTACTCCTTGGCAACGTATTCCCATCTCGACACAATTCAACGTGTGAACTTGGATGCTTGCAGGTCTCTTTGCTTTTGGCCAGGGTTGTCTTGGAACTGATAATTATGATACCTGAGACTTTCTCACACCTTCTTTTTGAAGAGGTACTCATGCTTTGTGATATGTATCTAGGGTTACTTGCATTGTCACGAAGGTGAAAAACAGCTCATCCAGAACAGTACACAATTCCAAACTTGCTAATTTTTGACTTAGAATGAAATGTACCTTATTTACTTTGGATTTGGATTGACTTTCCAAATTCAGTTATTTTTGGCAAATAATAATAAGTTATTTGCATCCCATGAACATACTCACAGAGAAGGAAGACAGATTAAAAGAGGATTAGGTAGCAAAAAGGAAAGAGGTCAGAAACTAGGCACACATGGAATATAAAACTTGTCTTCAAATATAAATAATTTAGAGTTGAGAATTCATATTAATACTTTTTAATTTACTTTCTACCACCATTTTAAGTTATTTCTCATTTTCTCCTTCTAAAGACCAAAAATTCTCCAGAGGAGTACCCAAGATTCTGAAAACAGTCATTGTATTTGAACATAGATACTCAACATCTGAGATTACTAGATTCTAGAAGTTTCTGTAGTATAGTAAGTGATTCTCAAATTTGAGTATCACTAGCATCTGGAGGGCCTACTAAAACACAGATTTTTGGGCCCCACTCTCAAATTTTTTGGTTCAATAGGCCTGGGTGCGTCCTGAGAATTTAGGACCAACAAGATCCCAGGTGAATGCTTGTGCTACTGATCCAGGATCCAACTATGAGAAGAATTATTCTATTAATAGATTTATCCATATCTGGCACCAGCCCAGTGACACACCTGGAGCCTTCTTTTTCTTTCAATCACTGCCCATTAATATAAACACTTTCTTCACTACCATACCTTTGATTTTAGGTGACAAAAAGGCTCAGGAAAGGAATATTCATTCATGATTACTCTCACTTTCCTTAATCTAGTATTATTTAGTGAAAGATCCATATTATAAATTTGCAAAGGACATAAAAAGAAAATAAATTCTGAATAAAACACAGGGGCCCATTTTATTTTGTCTCAAATACTTGTTTCCACTTCTCTCATCTTCTAACCCAGAGGTTTGCCAACTACAGCCCTCAGGCCAGCTGTTTGCTTTTGTAAATAAAGCTTTATTGGCACACAGCCATGCTCACGCACTCCTTGTTGCCTGTGTCTGCAATGACAGAGTTGAGAAGTTGTGAGTAAAAAAGAAAATGAAAGCTTTGGAGGGTGATATTGGAGTTGGGGGGGTGAGGAAGAAATATTAGTGGACACTTTAACGTTTTCAAAATACATCTTCTTAGGTGCAAAGAGAAGGAACTCCAGACTAAGAGGAAATAATCATCAGAACTTGTCTTTCCCTTTAAAATTACATCACTCTTTCATCATAATAAAAAGAGCATTAGGAACTGAATAATGAAAGCAGATGCAATCTCTTCAAAGATATGCAGCTGGAAGAGGCTGGAGTTTGGCATTTGCATTATCAGGAGATCTTTCTTCCTAACTGTTTTGTTTCTGAAGGGTGGGGGGAGAGAGGCATAGATTATAATTGTCTATTTATTGCTTTCTTTGCTTTGTTCTTCCAACAAGCAGCAGACAACCATGTTTCCCTACGTGGTTTAATCTCATTACACAGTTTTTCTCTGTGACTAAAGCCTTAAGCTAACAGTTCATAACGGGATTACATAGATTGGTTTATTTTCCACAATTTTCTAAACAAGGTTATTCAAAGATAATTCCTTATGTAATATTTTTTCCCTTGTTTTTTATTTTCTTTTGCTATCTCCAGGTCTCCTCCTTTCAGTTGTTGCATCACCTCCTTTTCCTTTGCCTCTAACATTCATTTTAAGATATCTGCAAGAAAAGGCAATTCTCTCTCTCTTTCTCTCAGGACGGCTTGAAGCTTATCAGAATGTCAGCAAGGATTTGGGCATTAATCAGCAACACACATGTGTGTGTTGAATACACAGGAAAAGAGGTTTATGACAAGAAAGCCAAACAAGGTTTCTTTTGAATCTGCTGCTTCCTCCAGAAATAGGTTATAAGAGAGCATTGGTATCATCTCCCCGACCCATGCAATGGATTCAACTTCAAGGGTACATAACAATTTCATCTGTAATGAAAGGAACTTAACATATACCCAGACAGTAAACCGCACAGATGAGATCTCTCAATAAAGCATTTTTTTAAAGGTACTCCATTAACCAAGTGCATCCTCATAAATTGAAACAAAATTAAATTAATCACAGGCTTGTATGCTGTAATTAAAATTCTATATATAAATATCCAAAATATAAATCAATTCTTCTATTTTTGCATTCACCTTCAAAGAGAATGTGAGCAAAATGGTTTTTTGTTATATAGTTTCATTCAGAATGGAAAAATTCATCATTTTTCAGTCAGGATACTGAGAAATGGCTACAGCGTCAACAGTTTTATAATGAAGGTTGTGGAAGTTTAGTTATGGGAAAATAGTTTTAGTTGGAAGTTTATTTTTCTCATGAAACTTAAGTGGGGTTTGTTGCTTGGTATTCTCCCATACCCTCCTCTTTTTTTTGCTGGAATACTCTTGTGAGTAGTTTCAAGGATTAGAAACTAATGGTTTCAATGGTATTAATATTATAATTACATCTGTTGGTTAGTGACCAAAATATATGTTTATGGATCAGCTGCCTGAGCATCATAGAATATTAGAGCTAGAAGCAATGTATTATTGTTAATGGTATTGTAGGACAGAACCTTGGGAAACTGATTAAATTAATCAATAAACATATGTCTGTTGAACATCTGCTATGCAGTGATGACTGTGCTGAGAAGCAGAGGAATATAGGCAGCCTGTACCATCTTGTTGAGGAGGCGAGACACTATAGGCTTAAAAGCGTAATTAGGCACACAAAAAGATGCATGTGAAGTAACAATGGGCTTATGCGGATAGTAAGTCACATTGTTTAAAGGATAGGGATATATTCCGAGAAATGCATTTTTAGGCGATTTCCTCATTGCACGAGCATTACAGAGTGTACTTACCCAAACCTAGATGGTGTAGCCTACTGCACACCTAGGCTATACAGTACAGCCAGTTGCTCCTGGCTACAAACGCGTACAGCATGTTATGGTACTGGATATTGTAAGCAACTGTAACACAGTGGTAGGTATTTTGTGTATCTAAACATATATCGACGTAGAAAAGGTATGATAAAAATACAGTATTATAATCTCACGTGACCCCCGTTGTAGATGCAGTCCATCATTGACAGAAACATTGTTATGCAGCACAGGGATATCTTATGTAAATTCAGAGAAGGGAGAACTGTGAGATACGGAATCTCTTTGAATGATGTAAAACTTGAGACATTCTCTAAATTATTTAGGTTGTGGGAAAAGACTATAACGTTACAGATATATTGATTGATTCATGAATTTATTCACTCAAGATCTGTAAAACTTCCTCCATGTCCTCAGATTCTCTGTCTTCTGTCTGTTAAGAGGGGATATGTGCTCTGCTACTTTCGGGGTCTATATGTCACTTGGGAACTACAGTCCTAGACCCTCCTAGCCTTCTTCAGTGACTTCACTCCTGTCATTCCCACTCCCCCATCCCTGTTTCACTAATTCCTCTCTCTCTGCTCCATCATTACACCAACACGTTTTGGTATTGTCCATCATTAAACAACAAACAGACAGACAACCCCTTGACTCCACATGCCCCCAGACGTTGTCTCAATACCTGCTCCTGTTCACAGCAAAGCATCTAGAAAGCATTCTCTCCACAGTTTTGTTTCTTCATTTCCTACTCACTCTCAGCCCTTCCAATCAGATTTTCACTTCCTCTACTCTGTCAAAGTCAAAGTGGCTCCTTTTATGATTACTAGCTACCTCCACATGCTAAATGCCAAAGTCTGGTCTCAAACTCCAGCCTGCCTCACAGCCGAGCTTTTTTTTTTTAATACAAGCAATAACATTCTCCTTGAAAAGCTTTCTTCACTGCTCCTCTCCTGTCTCACCTCATCAACTGTTCCTCTTCTGTTTTTGTTTTTGTTTTTTTTCCCCTAGTTCCTTCCCCTACACCTAATTCCTAAATCTTTGCCGTAAACAGAGCTGTATTTGGGTTTTCTCCAGGTGGTCTTCATCAGTACTGTGGTATTAGATGCCGTTTAGAAGCTGACCAACACCTTTCTCTCCAGCCCTGCCCTTTTCCTTGCATTTTTGAAGTTACCCAACTGCCTACTTGACATCTCCACGTAGATGGCTAACAAACAGCCCAAGCTCTGTCTAGAGCACCATTCTTCATTTCTCATCAAATTTGTTCTTCCTCCAGGTATCACACAGTTAGAAACCCAAAACCTTTTGCTTCCGTCTTGACTTCTGTCTTTGCCACATTTAATTTACAAGCAAACCCTCCAGCTCTACCGCCAAGATATATCTCCAATCTAACCACTTTCTCCATTTTCATGCCTAACCTGGCCTTACAAATTGGTCTCTCTGAATCTATTTTCATCCCACTCTGGCCATTCCCAACCCTTTCTCCATATAACACCCAGAGTGATATTTGCAAAACATCAATCAGATTTTCTCCCTCTTCAATTTTTTCAGTCCCTCTCCACTGCAGATGGTGGCTAAACTACATGTCCCTGCAGGACCCAGCACCCACCTTGCACCATTCCAAACAAATACAGCCAGCCTTCCATATCTGTGGGTTCCACACTCACAAATTCAACCAACTGTGGATTGAAAATATTCAGAAAAAAATTTCCACAAAGTTCCAAAAAGCAAAACTTTGAATTTGTGACATACCGAGTACTATGTTGGATCCACGGGAATGAAGTGATGTGTAGGCATTGGATTAGGTATCATAAGTAACCTAAAGATGATTTAAAGTATACAGGAGGATGTGTGTAGGTTATATGCAAATACTATGCCATTTTATATAAGGAATTTGAACATCCATGGATTTTGGTATCTGAAGGGGTTCTAGACCCGATCCCTGACAGATACAGAGGGATGACTATCCTAGCCGTTTATTTCTCAGTCTATCCCTGTTATACTGGCCTCTTCCTTGTTTCTCAGACATGCCAAACCGTTCTACATTTCAGAGTCCTTGTTTTGTTGGGACCTCTTTTCATAAGCTTTCCAATCTTTAAGTTCCCATTTTCAATTTTCTTCCCAAGAGAGGTGTTCCATGGCTACATTATCTCAAGTAGAGCCCCAATTATTCTTTAGCACACTACCCTTTGCATCACATCTTCTCCCACCAGAATTAAGGTCCACAAGGATAAAGGTCCATTTGGGTCACTATTATATTCTGAGCATATAGAACAGTGCCTCAAATAAGGTAGTGGGTCAATTAATACCAGGCATGAATAAGTTTCCCGTGCAATGCTGAGGATGTGGAGATTCATGAAACATCAACACTGCCTTCACGTTGCTGACAATCACACAAAGGACTATCTAATTCTCCTTGGGCCTCAGATTTCTAAAATGCAAAATTAGCACAGTGTGATTGAATGTGTTGCATATAAAGAGAAGAAGGAACCAAAATTACTTTGTTATATAGAGTCGGTGTTGTCCAGTTGAACTTCCCTATTTTAACCCTGCAGAGAACAACCTCTTTCTTTCTGTAAAGGAAAAAGCCCATTCCACTTGCTGCACTTGAAGGGCAGGGAGGAAAATTAAGCAAGACAACTCTGGCTTTGGAAAGAACTCTTGCTTTGTCTTCATACTTGGGGGTGATCTTTAAACATGTTTATACTTTTCTAGCCTTTGAGCCAGAGTTTGGAAATGTACCCGATCCCTCAACGGGCGTTACTATTCCGCATGATCCACTTGCTCCCCCTGGTTTCAGGTCTCCTGGGCCAGTCACTTCCTGCTTTTCTCTACATTTTGACATCTCCCCCCGGTGTCCTGTACGTTCATGGTTCCCTCTGGCCCTGTCTTTTTCTTTCAGAAAATTCTGGTGTTCTGTACAATTTGATTACTCTTTCCAATTATCATTCTCCATTTCCACCTTTGAAACTGCATCAGCTGTGGAAATGGTTCACATCTTTCCTTTTGCTGTGACTTCTTCTAAAATTAGAGCATTTCAGGTAGGATGACCTTGGAGATTTTTTTTTTTCTCAAAGAACATAATCTTCAGAACTCTTTGCCTTTTGCTTCTATTAAATAAAAATGTTAACATACCTGGAAACTTTCTCTTATTCTTCAATCTCCAAACATAACTATGACTGTTACCAGGAAAAGATTATGTAAACCAGTCCTGTACAAAAAGACTGCTACCATCAATGCCTCTTGCACTGTAAGCAAAGTGCTTGTTTAAACATGTCAATGCTTTATTGGCCATATTCTGATATATAGTGTTTGTTTTTCAATAAACTAGGCAGCTGGCTGGAAATATGTGCCTGTTATAAACTTGCCTTCATCTGTGTGTGTAGCCATTCATGTAGTCATTTAATTCCACAGATTTTGTTAATAACTGTAGGCTTGCAGGTCAATTATAGCTGGTGAATGGGGCTTTCTTTCAGATGATCACCACTCCCCACCCTCACTTGTACCCTCTATTCACCAAAATGAAGCTTCGGAGTCCTGGGAGAACAGACGCCCATAGGGCAGGGAACTGCCCTGACAGTTTTACAGGTAGCAACATGAGGGAGACAACCCTAGGATTTAGTGGAATCTGGTTGGTGCCTTTCTTTGGCTGAGTGGCCTGAGCTATAGCCTTTGTGTCAGATTCAGTGTCACCCCATCACAATGTGGCCCTGCAGCTGCAGGTGTTCCTGATATTAACCTAAGGTGGGCATCTGTACAAACTGATTGCCAGGTGCTTTCTGTGCATCAGTGACAACACATGGGAAGTATTTGATCGCCCTAATATTGTGTGAGGATTCGTCCCCCTCTCTGAAGCCATTTTTTTATAGTCGTGCCACTGGACAAATATATTTAAATTGAGAGCACCATGATGATATTACTATGAGACAGAGGAGATCTAGGAGAAAGTTTGTCTGCCCAGTTTCAAAATTATTCTGTCTTTTCAAGAACTGGAAGAAATTGGAATAAATCAGGCTTTGCAAGAATCTCATGGGAGAGTAATAAATAATCTACCAATTAGTCCATCAGCATGTTATATTTAGTATTTTCTTCTGGATCTGTCCTTCACATGATGACCTTCCTAACTGTTGTATAGTTCTTTATCAAAATAGGAAAAAATTTCCACTCCGCCCACCCTCTATCTCCTTGGTTTTGCCAAACAGATTTCTGACACTGCTGACACTGGTATTTTTTATTATTCTTCTTATTCTTTTAAGGTAAGGAAATGATCCCTAAATTTCTATGGAAATGTGGGAATTACTAAGTCTTGATCAGTCAGAACTCTACTCAGATACCGGGGGTGGAGGGAGGAGAGGAGACTCACAAATGTTGTGAGAGGAGACCACATATGAAATATTTCCAATTTATTATAAGTAAGAAAGGTTACTTTAATGAAGCCTATACAAGAATAAGAACAATATAACTAATCAGTGATCACTGAAGAGAGATGTATAGTGAATGTTTGGCAAGTGTCCAGGGGTTAACCTTGCAAGATGCTTACGCATTGAGATAGGGAAGAGCTATGAATTCTGGGGATCTGATTCCTTAGGGCTTGAATAATCTAGGTATGAGGTATTGTGAACAAAAAGCTCAGTCTTTCCACTTGTATTCTGGGCTGTGCAATCTTAGGCAACTGACTTTATTTTACGGAGCCTCAATTTCCTCCTTTGCCAAGGGGAAAAAACAATGATGTCAGTATGAAATTTTGTTAAGATAATGCTTATAAAATCAGGAAGCATAGTGTTTAGCATGTAGCAAGACATGTGGCAAATGACTGAGTGCCAGAAAATGAATGAAATCAAGTGCAAAGCTGCTTAGCTGAAACAAAATAAAGCTAAGGTTTAGTGGCTTCTGGGCAGACCTTTATGAAGGGGAAATTTTTGTATAAATCTCTGGGGACAGTTTGCAATTTTCCTTGCTTAGTTAATTCTTATAGTATCTCTCCAAAAAAGCAATGAGAAGCTAAGACTTGGACCAGAAGATGATGATATTGCAAAAAAGTAATGCTCAGGCATTACTCCTATGATTCATGTGAACAGACTACCTTGCACATGGCGAGTTATCCACACACGACTTTAAAAAGCTGCTACTTATGTAGTGTTCCAAGTGACCTTTAAGAGGAACCCTCTTGGCAATATTCTAGCAAGATGCATCTGGAAGAAGTGCCTGAAATTTAGACACTTTTAGTGGGTTTGGTTTCAATGCCCTTAGGATGCTATCTCTAGCTGTCCATTTTTGATTGAACTCAGTGCAGCACTCGGGGGAAGAAGCCCCTCTGAGCAAGACCTCTCTTCTCCTGACACCTCTCAGTTGCCTTATGCTGTCAGCCTTCAGCATCTAGTTTGCTACACAAGCTTTGGCCTGAGGAGACAGAGTGAGGATTATATTTTTCCTAATAAAATGCTTTAAAAATAAATCCATTCAGATTTGGGGAACTTTTTTCTAACTGTCATTTATTATTGCCAATGTGTAGTTGTTATTTAATTGCGTGTTTATATTAAACATTCCCCATGCCAACATGATAGCCACAGGCATGACTAATAGAGAGAGAGAGAGAAAAAAAAAAAAAAGGAAAGGAAAAGCTTAGGGGGATGATGCATAAATAAATAGAAATAAAATTGGTTATTTTAACAAGATGTCTCCAGAATGGATAGTTTCCAGGAAAAGGTGTCATTTCGCATAGCCGGTGGCTCTTGCTTGGCTTCTAACCAGTTTGTAATCTAGGATGGTACTGTTCTTTTCTTTACCTGGTCTTAGTCATTTAAAGAATCTTAACTGGGGAGAAGAGTGCTCGTCTTACTCTGGGCCTACCCCTTTTCCTAATCTCCCAATTTGGTGTCTGGTGGATTTTCTCAGGAAGTCTTCCCAAGGGGTTGGGGTGCCAGGCTTCTGTGAGCTGTGCCTTCCAGTGTCAGGGTGGGTTTTACTAATTTTGTCACATTGGTCTGAAAAAGTGATACGTTGGGTGAGTTGTTTTTTAACTCAATGCAAATGAATTTCTGCTTTGAAATTTGCTGATCTTCTCACCTCAACTGGGAAAATGTCTGGCTGTATTGATTGGCCAGATGAAGGGCTCACTGAGGTCAAGTGCATTTTGGATGCTTCTTAAATTGTCCTCAGTCATCTCTCTTTGGCAAACCCAGATGAGATAGAGAAAACAGTCTATGCTCCAGCTCAGATCAAATCCTCTCTGCCTCCCAGGAGCTCTTCCATCTAATGCAAGGCCTTTGAACATATAATTTCCCCTGCAAAAATCTCCTACTAACTCCCATCCATATTTCCAATGTCAACTTCGGTGCCATTCTCTCAGAGAAGTTTCCCCAAATTTCTAGTCTGTGCTGGTTGTTATCAAACCTTATTCTAGAGCTATGTTCCTTTGAGGGCAAATTACTCCATTTGTAAGTATGCACTCATAAGGATGATATTATCTTAATCCATTTCTTTTTCCCTAACTTCAGTATAAGTTCCAAGAAAACAGAGACTATGTCAGTTTTTGCTCATTGTTCTGTCATCACTAATTACCACACTACTTGGCACATAGTAAGCAATTAACACATCTCACTTCTGTTGAATGAAGGAATCTAAAGTTCTGTAAGTGCAGAGCCCACTGGATATTTTATTGAAATTTGACTTGCATGGGGGAAAATGAAGAACCAGAGAAAATGTGGTCCGCTGTGGGGTGCCAGAGAAATTTCTCTGTTTTGCTATTTAGGGAGCACCTCCACATTCACCAATTCAAACTCCGAACTTCCTGTTCCACCCAGGTAGCTCTGAGTAAATTTAAAGTCAACTAAAACTGAACTCATTAGTCATTTCATCATTGGCTCTGCCCTCCTTCTGCTATCCTTCTTAATAGCTACATCCTGCCTTCTCACGGCTTAAATTTCTGCATGCTGCTCATGAGCATGCCTGTGGTTTCATGCTCCCGTTTGTTCTTCTCGCCTGTTAATGATCCTTATAACTGTTTTCAGCTTATTTTTATAGATTGCACAATCTTCCTTACTAGGTTGTTTATATTTCTAAAAGCATCTGATTGATTGTGTTTCTTCTTGCATCCCTGCGAAACTTAATGCTCTCTGTTGCCCTTTTCATTTCTAAACTTTAACTGAGATGAATTTCAATTTCACTTTCAGGAATTGTTTCTGAACTATGAAGTGTTTTGGTTTTTTTTTTAATAATTTCTGACCCCAATCTTCCTCAGGGATAATTTTAATTTTTCTAATAATTGGGAATTAGCAATCTTTCTGTCAGTAAAAATAAATACGTAAATAAAAAGCACTGTGGATATAAGGACCCAAAATTTCATTTGGTCCTAACTTTTGTCTGTCTGTCTTCTGTCTTTCTATCTTCTATCTATCTGAACACGTTTTGAGAGTTTATCTACTTAAGACTCATCGGTGGGATCCATTCATTCTGTTTATCCTCTAGAAGATTCCAGGAGGTAGGCTGGTACTTAAGATATTCAAGTTCTTTTTTTTATTTTTTTCAGCAGAAAAACCAATGCCATTGTTAGCAAGACCTGCACTGGGATTAAGAAGTTGTCATCTTAACTCCACCACTAATTAGCTGTGTAACCTCGGTCAAATCAATTCCCTTTTATGCACTCTAATTTGCCCATCGTTAAAATGATGGGGGGACTAAATTAAATTACTACAAATGTCCCACAGTGCTAAAGATCCTAAGAAAATTGATGAACTTGTGATCTTTTAAAAATCAAATGAATCCTGATTAGTTTGCCACAATATTCAGTGGTTTTAGTGTCGAATTGTAAATTTCTCAAGATTAAATCTGTGTTCAGAATGCTCCACCCTAGAGTTCAGCTGTTTTCCCGCATGAGTCCAGAGAATAGAATAGCCCCTGATTCTCCTCTAACCGTGCTGTAACAGCAACAGGAATGCCGATATTTTGGAAGGTTTAACCCTGAAACTATAAGTAGATGTCACCTACATCATAAGGCACTAGGTAATATCAAACTGAGAATAGGACAGAGATAAGAAAGCGCTTTAATGCTAGTACAGTCCCTGACTCTCTAAAGGCACTGTCTGTGAAAAGATAGACTGAGTGACAAAGGGGTCCCAGAGCAGGTGGATAGCGCAGTGGCCTTTTGCCAGGCCCAATATCCATGGAGATGAAACCGAGATATATAGGGGATTCCTTTGTTTGGCGGAGTCACTCTCTTCGGCATTAAACATTTCATTAAGTGTCTTCCTTAATTTTAGTGATGTCCAGAAGCTTTCAGAGATAATCTGAGGAGTCAGTGAACTGATGTGTCTGCCAGGGCATGAATAGCATGGATTGTTCAGTGTTTGCCCTGGGTCTATCAGTAGTAATAAATTTTAATCGGTTAGGCACTTTTTAAGCATGCTACTGTTTGCCAAACACTATTTTTGGCAGGCATCTGTAACAAAGCCTAATGCATTATGCATATTATTTCCACGGCATTTCATTGTATTAGCCCGTGTAGTATTTGTATGGAATTTTTGCAAATTCATTACCAAAGTATTATCATATTAATGATTCTGGTTAAAAAAGTATTAGGAAAAATATTAATATTCATAGAGTGCATACATCATATGATGGGGAAATGGGAATAATCTTTTATCATTTAAATTTCGGAAAAATATTAGCATGTGTATGAGAAAAATAACTTATAAAAGTACACAGCAAATGTGAAAAAAAGAAAACCCATGAATTACTCCGATGTTTAAGCCTGAATGTTCAATTTCAGAATTGTAATGACAGTCATTATTACTGATTAAAATATAGTGAGGAATTACTTTTATTTAACAGCATAATTTAGCGGTGGAGACCCAGAAAATTTATTTCAGTTCTCTGTGTCTTATTTCTTTGGAATCCTGACCTGCCAAATTACACTTTCTCACATTTTTTTCTCCCTCTTGTTTCCATCCATCTCTGAAGTGCACAGGGTTTAGGCCTTTGGACCTTGTTTAACTCTTTTCTTCATTATACCCCTAGAATGGGGAGTGTAGATGGTAAGACTATCTGTCTTGACTGGAAGCTACTCCAGTAATTCAATTCTCCAGTGAAGTGTGGGATTTAGCACTATTAAATGTCCCTTAGTATCACTCTTACTATTCTTATAACATGGGGCCATGGAAATTAGTAATAAATTATTTTCTCTATCCTACTGGAGATGGTATCATTTCCACTGGTTTCTAGCACCTTGATTTGTCTCGTTCCTCTAAATTTGACAAATAATGTCTAGAGCACTCTTCCCTTTAGAAACTATTTTACAAGACAGTAGTTTCTCACTGTCAGGAAATGTTATAGCTATCCTTTTTTTCACAGGTTTTGATTCAGATAACACCTCTCTCCATGAAGCTCAAAAATCTCTGCAAGTGTTGTTTTCCATAGCTTCACAACAACCCTTTGGTGCAGGGCAATTTGTTCTCACTGCCATTAAAAAAATGAACAACCCTCATCCAACACAGCACTGTCCTAGGCAACAAGTAACTGAAAGAAATGCTCAATTTACCCTCTAGAAATATAAACCCAAAGCCATCATATTTGGATAGCAGAAAAATAAAATGCACTCACTCTATGACATGGTATAAAATTATTATGTGATTTAAATTAGAAGGGAAAAAATTAATTATTTTAAGCAGAGACTTAATGCATTTATAAGGGTAATTACTTTCTAAGAAAATATATAATTGAGTTATACACATTCCTATAGGATATAAGAATGAAGTCATGGGCACGGTGGTGTGAGCCTACAGTCCCAGGTACTCAGGAGGCTGAGGCTGGAGGATCCATTGAGCCCAGGGGTTCAAGTCCAGCCTGGTCAACATGGTGAGACCCTGTCTCAACCACCCCCCCAACCCCCCAAAAATGAGTTTTCATTCCATTCCATTCACAGCTGCATAGACAGTGCAAATTTTTCTTCAATATTTCTACATAGATCCTCCTTCCTGACTCAAGTTCCATTCAGGCTATGAAAAATCAATGAAACCTTGACCTTGCTGCTCTCATGTTTCATGTGCTAATTCTTAACTAGAATTAAACTACCTCTGGGCAAAGACCATTGCTGTCTTAAGATTCTTTCCCACAAAACTCAAAGTCATATACTAGGTACAAATATGACACTCAGGAAATATGTCTTTCTCATGTTGTTCTCAACTTTTCCTAATTTCATTCTGAAATTTGTTTTTATTTTTTACTTGAGAAGAAAATACCATCCTGAATTTTAATAAAATTCTTGAAGGAGTGCTTTCATTAAACTATTTTCCTTTGAGAAAAAAAGAAAGTTAGATCATTCCATCAGAAACTGAAAAAGGCTATCTCTCCAAACCTCTCAAATTAGTGTGTTTTATAAACATCTGAAGGAAACTTCAATGCCAAGGGAAAAGAAGAATGTTTCATAGTTGGATAGAAAAGCTTCATAAAATGGGGAGAAAAATCAATGTTTCTAGACCATTTGACATAGTCTTACTGTTTGGTTGTAATTTAAGAAAGGATGCCTGAGCTGAGAAGGTTCAGACTGGAAGATTTCGTGTCTGCCAAATTTTCAAGCTGTTGACCTAGTTTCCACAGGTGCGCTGGGATGCTTACTGGCTAACTTTCTTAAGGAAATTTTTGTGGTTGGTTTCAGTCCGAAAATATGATGCTTACATTCTCCCAATATTTTTCTTCTCAAAATGAAGAAGGGTAGTGAACATTATAGAATATTTGGAAAATATAGAGTTGATGGTAATTCATCATCCTTAGCAACACTCATTAAAACCAGCCTATGTGATTTTTGTTCTTCTAAAATTTTCCCTTCTGTAACTACAATTTCTAAAATCCTTATCATCAGACAATTGGGGACTCCTCTCTCTAATCTCCCTAAAGAGGAATGCCCACAATTTAGGAGCCGATTGATGGTTTGGAGATAGAAGGAAATAGGAGTAGAAAGCATAGGCCATCCCATGGCCCCTATTCCAAGCTCTTCTCTCCTTCAGAAGTTAAAAGTGGATCCAAGCATTTGGTACTCATTTACCTACTTCTTCTCCCAGCGGGGAGGTACAAGACTGAAACAGGCCATGCATCCAGGAACTTGGGGACAAAGACGAGAAGTCCTCCCTGTTGGGACGCACTGTTTGTCCTTTCCACCTCTAGGAATGGCCAACCTTGCCATCTTGTTTGTCCTGACTAAGATAGAGTATCTTCCAACTTTTGGCCTTGCTGTGCTAAAACAGGGAAAATAATGCAGGATAGATTTATAGCGAAAAAGTATTTTGGGGGTTTTCTTTCCTTTTGTTCTGTGACACTGTTTCGTTCTCTTGCCTAAGCTGGAGTGCAGTGGTGGGACCGTAGCTTACTGAAACCTCAAACTCCTGGGCTCAAGCGATCCTCTTGCCTCTGCTTCCCAAAGTACAGATATTACAGGTGTGAGCCACCATGCCCAGGAGGTTTTTTTTATCTTTTAAGTGTGTGCTTCTCTGACCATATCATAGGAGAAGGAGAGAGGATGGAAATAAGTCACAATGATATAATATAATGTGTGTTTCCCAGGAAGACATTTGTCTAAGATCGTATTAGGATATATTGTATCCTTTGGGCTGTGCTAAGGGGGAAATGTCTGTTACACAACCTATGAGCATCACAAGACCTTCTTGGGCTACATCAGTATCAATTGCTGGAGTTCGTATGTTACAGACGGAGGTGGTGAACTTGTTAAGTGGTCATGACCGTTGAAAACTAAAGTAAATATTAATAGAATTTGGTTGAGAAAGTTGCTTGATGGACTGCTCTGAAAAACCATACTCATTAGCATTGACCCCATATGTAGCAGATTTGCATAGGAAGCAATTTTTTGAATACCATTTTATCTTTTATTTAGTGAAAAGGGGAAAAGTGTTTATTGCTGCTGTTATTGTTTATTTTTATAAAAAGATTTCGTAAGAAGATGATTTACCCGTTGATTTTCACAACTTATGTTGCATTTTCTTGAGACATTGTATTTGAGTTTTTCTTTGTGGTGTATACAGATGAGACCTGCAATGATCAGATCTTGACTTAGATTCAAGGCGGCACTGGTTCAATGAAAAACGGAGATGCTTTAAACCTGAGTAGTTCATCGCAGCTAGTGAGACTGTGAAATGCAAATGGTCTAGATTTCTGTGAGAGAAAATCACAATAACTCTCAGCCTAAAAGGAAGGGGAATGTTTTAAAGCCATTAAATTGTATACTTCCATTTACATAAATTGTCTAACTAGCTATTCTGCTTTCATGACACATTTTTGTTTCCCTAATATTTGTATTATGCCCAGAAGGGTATCATAGTCTCTTACTCATCTCTTGAAAATGGCATAAAATAACTGGACATCATCACTGATTTAAAAATGTAAAAAACAGCAAACATACAAACAAAAGAAATGGAGAGTCATGGAGTGAAAGGTTGTCCTCAGAGATAAAGTTTTTAACCTCACCTCATGTCAAAGAAGGTGAAAGGAAAATCCCAGGTGCATTATAGGCATCATAAAGAATAAAAACAAAAGCTTATTGGTGTGTTTCAATCTTGACTTCTACCCTAAGTATACATCTGCCAGGTGGCCTGTACCAGCTCAGCAGTGCAGACTTAGCAGTGTTCATTGAGTTCTTGACATGGAATGAGATCTAACAAGGAAAACCTACCTCAATTCACTAATCATAACTGAAATAACAACACTATTTTAAAATACATAAGGTTTGACTATAGCAGACCTTCCTTTTTGCGTCTGAATTAGTCAGGAGCTGCAACTTCCGCAGTGTTATTTTTGAAAGTGTTTACCTTTGGAGGCTAGGAACTTACAGTTTCAAATTGCTTTCAGATTTTTGTAAGCTACATAAGAAAAATGTGAAGCCATGTTTTTGCTTTGTTTGCGTGAGGACGTAGTGGAGAGGGTGGAAGGGTTTAGATTCAGACAGTCTTGGATTTCATCTGCAGGCACTAACTTGTCTGGCCTCAGGCAAGTTACTGACCTCTTTGAGCCTCGGTTTCCCGATTGGGCACATAATAACCCAGCACTCCTTGTTTTATCCCGAGATTGCAATCGTAAATAAGCTTTGTAATCATCCTAACGTCCCTCTTAAAGTTTTCACGAAATTATTATCAGTTTAATTTCTACATCTTACATGTGTGCATTTTGTAAAAACATGTTTAAAAGCAAACCTGTTTCTCTACTCACAACACAATGTGTGGGGTTTTTCCCACCCCAAGCAATTCTCCCATTCTCTGTGGATACCAACTATTAATAGGTGTCCCATAATTGAATTCAATTTTGTCACTAACTACTCAAGAGTTAACACAGGTACCACAGGCTAAGGGTTCAGTCCCGCAGGACTGGCCCCCACTTCAGATGCTAAGTCTGGGCCACCTGTGCTTCTGACCAACCAGCTATGAATTGGGGATTCCCACAACCCCCTCCATAGGTTCAGTAATTTGCTAGAACTGCTCACAAAACTCAGGGAAACATTTACTTACATTTATGGTGCATTAAATAAAGAGGTATGCATAGGGAGGGATTTGAAAGGGCCCCAAGTGCAGGAGTTTCTGTTCCCATGGAGTTGGAGTGCCACCACCTCTCAGTACATAGATGCATTTAACAACCACAATGCCCATCAAATCTCATTATTCAAAAGAAGTTACAGAGCTTAATCTCCAGCTCCCTCTTCTTCAGTGGGTGGGGCTGAAAATCCCAAACCTCTAATCACTTGATCTTTTTGGACTGGCCCATCCTGAGTCTATGTTGGGGCCCCACCCCAAGTCACCTTATTAGCATAAACTCTGGTGTGGGGAAAAGGGCTCATTATGAACAACAAAAAACACCCCTTTCATTCAGGAAATTCTAAGGGTTTTAGGAGTTCTGTTCCAGGAACCAGGGATAAAGACCAAATATGTTTCTTTTTATAGTGTTTTATATATATAATCAATAGTAGAAATTCCCAATATTGACCTTTTCACCTGAACATGCCAGATTGTAAAGGGGCTGTCGTCCATGGTTAAGGCCAGACGCTGGTTTTAGCTTTACATCTCTGCCTCTTGGAAATGTCAGTGTTGGTCCAGCTGGTCCATTTTCCCTTTTCAGCCTCTTGCATCTAGGTTAAAATTTCATGAATGTATTGAGTATTCTTTCTGCCAATCCAACTTGAAGCCTAATTACTTCTGTTCCTTGTGCAGCTACAGCACTGAGGAGGGGCACTGTCCCTCCCCCCTGTTTGTTTCATTTCCCTGCTAGGAGACTGGCTGCATCTCAGGGCTGTGCTGTAGGTACTGTCTTGCCATCTACTGAAAACTGAGGCTCACTGGAGTTACCAATCTGTCATTCTGCAGCAAGTCTGGGTATCGCAGGCAGGCTCAATGCAGAAGGGGATTGCACTGAAAGCCCTCAAGTAGGTCTGAAACCTGGTGCCAAGTGGGCCCCTCCCAGCCCCATTCTGTTCTTAACACCTGTATCAGCCACTTGGAAACACTATTGCTCTGTCCCCTTCATTTTAAACTCTCATCTGGTATAAACAAATGCTAAGGATATAAACAAGAGTTAAGCACTGTCTTAAAGGAGTTCACAGTTTAGGGGGAAAGATGCTTCTTGATAAGACTTTTTAATGTTTTTCAGAGTAGTTTAGTTGCCCATTTATTCAGGGAAGAGGGATCACGGTCCTACCATGAGTGTTCAAGGGATTGTGCTATGGGCTGGCAAGGAGCCTGCAGACTACAGCATGTGCTGGGAAAGGAAGAACAGGAAAAATTAGGCTGCAAGCAACGAATAAATACAGGAAAAGGCAGAATAAGTGCTAAATAGAGATATGAGAAAGAGAGAATTGATTCTGATGTAAGATATCCTGGAAATGTTTATGGATGTGCTGGCCTTAGGGCTGAATCTCGAATTAGGAGTAGGGATGACATGTTCAGAGAGAAGAGAAAAGACATTCCAGCTTAAATGAAATATGTGAGAAAAGTTTAAAAGCAAGAACATCTGTGGTGTTACTCAGATGTAGAGGATGTTAGCGGTGTGCTGGAACCATCTCCTATCAATTCATGAGACTCAACTGTGCATGTCTCTTCTGGCTGAGTATCCAGTAATAGCACTTTGGTACCTTGAAAACAGAGCCGGTAGAGTATTTACACCACAGAAATTGGCAAATACCACCAATCAGGGGTTCCCCCATCCCTACCACCACCACCAAAGAACCAGTGGTTAAACACTTACCAGCACAGCCTTGGCAACAGTGCCCATGCCTCAAAGAATCGCTTAGATCTAAGGGTGTTATTTCTGCCATTAATCAAATGGGGACACTGTGACTTAGTTAGCTTACATGAGTTGACCAGTATCACAGAACTAAGTGTAGAGAGCTTGAACCTATGTAAATAACATTCCTATGTAGGAATTTAATGCCAAAGGGCTTTGTGGATGTATGACACTCTGTACAGGAGCCAGAGGAAAAGGACACCAAGTCCTAAGATTGTTAGTGGCTGTGCCAAAATGTGGTTGTCCCAAGCATCTTCCACACACCTGCACTTGAGAATGAATTGTGTTTCTGATCTCTGATATGTTTCTTTCTCTCACTAGAATTGAAGGAAAGAGAATGGGAAGTGAGAGAGAATAAACTTGGAAATTAATAACCTCAAGGGTAAAAATAAGGAAATTTTAAGAGAAAAAATTTTGTGAAGATTAACTTCAAGACTACAATAAAATAAACTCCTTGGGGTCGGGGAGACCTTTGACTTGTGATTTTGGCAACCACTCTAGGTTTAATATCTTGAAAAGGAGTGGACATTCAGGTAGTTGCTTTTGAAGCATTGTTCCTTTTCTGAAGCTGTCTGATTCTACATCTTTCCTAAGTTAGACATGGCCTTTTTCATTAAAAAAAAAAAAAAAAAAAACTGTGAAAAGGACAAACTAATGCATTAAATATCAGTTGCTTTCAATCTATAGAAACAACTTTTCTTTTTTTCTGGCATCATTCTGTATTATAGAGGGAAGGCTGTCACTGTATCCTGCAAAGGATTCTCATTGTACAAATTTTGGCAGACATGGAGGAATTCTTGGAGAACTTTCTGTTTTTCTTTTCTTTCCTTTTTTTTTTTCATTCTTTTTGTTTTTGTTTTCCAGGATATGATGATTAAGACATTAATGACTAAGCAGAGACTTGGCAGGGGGCAGTGGGGGTAGGGAAGGGACCAACACACTTCTCTCAATAATTAGAGTTACCAAAATAAATATTTTCCAGTCAATAGATGTAAATGACATGGAGAAGTGTATTCCATCCTTTTTTTCTCTGTATTGATTGTTTCTGGTAATGTTGGAATTTGGATGGCAATTTAGGGAACAGTTCATCAAGAGGATGGGGGCCATAAGTTCTTAATAGCACCACCGAAGGAAGGCTCAGGGTCACCAGGTTGAGGTTTGAATCAGCAGTAGAAAATGCTTGCCTGATGGTGACACAACTCTCTTAGACACTTAGGAAAGCGCACTGACCTCCTGTTTTTCATGCAGCTTCTGGAAAATGGTATCTGGTCTAGCATGAGTGGTTAAATCCAAATGAATATCTGGGTATACATCACAGTAGGAGAATATTGATTAATAGGGTCCCTACTGACCCTGTAAGTCTTCAGTTCTATAAATTTGACTGGGAGAATCCAATAAAGCTGATGGAGTAAGCCATCATTGAAATGTTCCTGATGATTACAGGGAAGAAAGAAAAGATGATTAAACGTAACAGTCATACTGTGGCTGAGAACTGGAACTCTGGAATACCACAGACCATGGTTTGATACTCTTTCCATCACTATCTGTATAATCTTAATAAAAAAGCCCTCTGAACTTTATGCACATATACAAAATTGGGATTTTAATTGATATGAAGACTAAAAAAAAAAAAAAGTTACCATACAAAAAGGACTCAGCATAGTTCCTGGCTTTTAAAGAGCTCTTAATAAATGGTAGTAGAATTCCAGAATTATTGTTATATCGACAGTAAACATGATCATGATCACCATGCTCTCCCTTGCTTCTCTCAGTTGTCTGTTTGCCTCTAGACTACAGTAATGTCTCCATACAGAAAAAAATGCATGTTTTCATTTGCACGACAAATATGCATGTGCTTCCAGGAGTGCATTAGTCATCTGTTTAAAATATCTAACATATGGAGGGACTTTAACTAGAGATTAGTTTTATTCCAAATACTAGATTAATGAAATTATACCTTTTAAAAGGTTGATAGATATAAAGGATGGTCAGTATAACCTTTTGTTTATTCAATAAGTAATTATTTGAGAGCCTCGGATGTGGCTGATGCTGAGTGAGAAACCGAGAATGCACGACAAACAGGATTGCACGGAGCTCACGTTCTTAGCAGAGAAAAACAGTAGACAATGAGGATGCCAGGCTGAAAGTACCACTGAACAGCAAAATGACATCATGATACTTTTTCTTTGTTTCAAGTTAATGAAATAGGAGAGATTTCTTGTTCATTCATGAAATAAGAAATGTCTTATTGTGAATTTAAAAATGCAAAAAGTATAAGGAATAACATGATATACACCTTCAATCTTCCTACCCTAAATTAACAAACATATTGCTTTCAGTCTTTTTTTGTTAACAAAGTGTGGAAAAAAAAGCTAAAATCTTGTGGAAGATCAGCACCTTCTATCTTATCCCTCCTCTGACCTCAGGCAACCACTCTCATTAAATTTCCATACATTTACATATATGTATCAGAAAATTATACAGTTTTTAAAAATACTTTGTATATATGGGTAAATATATAATTTTATTTTATTCTCCTACTTAAAATGAAAGTTATGTGTTTGAAGTCTATTTGTTCCTTTTTATCTATTGTGTAATATTGCATCATATTATATAATACATTTTATTTTTCCATTCCCTAAATAATGAAGCAAATAGGAGCAAAATAAGTATTTTTAAAATAATATTTAAAATGAATATATTCATTTAAACAACTTTCAACAAGTGCTTATGGGACATCCATCTTTTTTCAGCCCAAAGAGGAGTCAGGACTCAGTAACTGACTTTAAGGATGGGAAATGACTAGATACATAAACACTCGCTACCGTTGTCATGCAAACCAGCAGGATTGAAAAGAGGTGGAGGAATTAGCTGGTTTAGAACTGGGAAGGCAGAAGTAGGAGTACATGTAAAGTCTTTCAAAGAAGGGAGCATGAAAAATGATGATGCCAGGAATTGGAGGAGGGAACAACAGCACGAGCAAAGTCATGTTGGAAAATGCAGTCAAGTTAAGAAATGAGAAAGTGTGCCATTGACTGAAGGGAAGAGACGTGGGTTACTTAAAATGTGAAAGTTCAGGTGAGACAAGAATGAGGAGGGCTTGACATACCAGGTGGAGGCTTTGGCCTAATTTATCAGTCAATGCCCAAGGAAGAAAAGCCGTCAAAGGCAGGCAGGAGGGGGCTTAAGGCATCCACATTGGAACACAATGGGGTATATCCATGGGAAGCTTGGGGACAAGATTGCTGTGTGCAGGGCGAGGGCAGGTGTCACCCCGTCAGAGATACCTCTCATCTGTCTCCAAGTGCACAGAGAACAAAAATCTCAGCCCCTTCCCCACCCCTTTCTTATAAGAAGAACCCAACAAGAGTATTTTAGCTGTATGGAGTTTTTCAACACATTTGTTGGAGTTCCTTCAATCATTTCAAGAAGTCAAATGAGTCATGCTCTTTTTAGGACACAATCAAAGAAAGTGGAACCAAAGTCTAATAACATAGTATAGTAGAATAAAGGCAGTCCTGTGGCTCTGCACGGCTCCTCACGTGGGCTGTTGGAATGTCCAGCCTCACTGTGCCTTGGCCTCACTGGATATGACTGTCTCGTTCCTCTTTTACCTATTCCAGAGAATTGGAGTCCCTTACCACAGGACTGCAATAAAGTGTGTGTGTGTGTGTGTGTGTGTGTATGTGTGTGTA
>CAUYSK010052371.1:0-36086 GCA_963575035.1 Avahi laniger
CCCCAAAAAACCTCTCTCCATCCTCTCCATTCTCTGTAGAAACCAGCCCACTATAGCTTGTGGCATTCAGGACCTCAGGCTCTCATGATTTCCTGTGCTGATTTTAAAATAATTCTATATTACATAAAATTTCAGTCTCCAAACTCAGTCTCAATCGATGTGACTTTCTTCATTTATTTAAAGCTGAATTTGAGTCCTTGTTTGAACAAAAGGCAAAAACTTACTGTCCGTCAGTCCAGGGTCTCCTTTGCTTGCTTTGGGATTGCTTCTAAGATCTAAAGGGAGCATGTGTCACCAAGACGTAGTGATGAAAGTGGCGTTTGCTCTGCTGCTTTGCAATTTGCCCCCGTTGCCATCTGTTGAGGTGCCCTCATTGTAACCTGGTCTTCAGTCATTAGTCCACACAGATTGCTGCTATGAACTCCTTGTCCCTTCTAGTTCCTGGGCTTTGTGTGCCATGTCTGAGCTTCTCTTCGCTATCCGGGAAACAATCCACTGATACCCCAGAACTCTGGGCTGCAGCAAAGTCGGCGAGGCCGCCTCTCCCACAACGGCCACCTGTAGAGGGCTTTTCTGCTTCCGAGTGAGTCTCGGGCTACAGGAAAGCAGAAGGCAGATTTCCTTCGGCTCTCACACCCAGGAATCTCTACCCAGCCCCTCCTGAGTGTAAGCCTGTGGTCAGGGAGGTGGGCAAACCAGGGAGCCCTTTTCGCTCGACCATCGCGAGTCCTGGACCTCACACTCCTCTCTTTCCTGAATCAAAAGAATTTATCTAGTTTGAGTGCAGGGTAGCCTGATACTCCATCTTCCAAACCTGTGGTTTATGGCCTGACCTAAATTTCGTAACTTTCTAAAAACAACTTTACTGAGATATAATTCTGATATACAGCTCACCCATTTTGAGGGTACAATTCAAAGGTTTTCAGTATATTTGTAGAGTTATATGACCATGACTGCAATTTCTAACCTAAACTTTCGAAACATTCCAAAGCCAAGGTTTTGATTCTTTTTTTTTCCTTTGCATTACCTTTCCAGATGCATTGAAAAGGTGCCTGAAGGCGGTGGGGCTGGCGGAAGGAAATGTACATGGGGAAACCTTGACTAGATATTATGAAAATATTAACCTGTTACAATGTGCGGTTCCTGGTGGCCCCCAGCCAGACCTGTGGTGTTCCTCAGTGTGGCTGAAATACCTGTGTAACAGGGACAGGAACTGCTGCATAGGGCGTGGTTTGGTTTGTTTCCTGGAAATCTTCATCTTTCTCTATTTTTCCTCATTCCATCTTGTTTAAATCCATGGACTTCTCTTTTACATGATTCATCTAAATTCAGAGAATGAAGCTGTCTAGTGAAGCTCCATTAGGTCATTATTCCATCTGCATATTTGTATAATGTTAGTCTCAGTTTCTTCTCATATGGAATTTGTTCCAAATTCAAATTTATTTTGAGACAGGGGCTAGAGTGCTATGATGTCATCATAGCTCACAGCAACCTCAAACTCCTGGGCTCAAGCGATCCTCCTGCCTCAGCCTCCTGAGTAGCTGGGACTATAGGTATGTGCCACCATACGCGGCTAATTTTTTAATTTTTTGTAGAGAAGGGGTCTCACTCCAAATTCAAATTTTATCCTGTGTTTTCTTGTACATCCAAGTGTTGCCATTCTGTTGGAAGAGCAGTTTGGTTTAGGGTATGTTTCACGTCTGCAGTCAGGATTTGTGGCATTTCCACCGGGTCATGACAGTCCCCATGGGGCTGTGATGAGAGTGGCCATTTGTTGAGGGCATGCAAAGTGTTGGGCACTGTCAAGTTCACAGCATTCATTAGCTCAATCACAGTAAGATTTCAGGAGCCGAACCACGTATCTTATGGAAGGTGTGCCTGAAAATGCAACGTACTATTGTTCAACTAAACAATCTCATACTGTGGCTCAATCATGATGTGTCATATCCGGAAATCTTGGCCCTACCTCTGCAGTTTGTTAATTTTCATAGATCTGGGCAAATCTGAGTATGGATCAATATTATCTAAATTTCTTGATAATATAAAACCAAAGAACCAAAATCTTGCTTACCTGGCTTCACATTACTCCTTCCTGCCCATCAATATGTGACCAAAAAAAGAATGAAAAAAAAAGGAGGGGAAACCCTTTTCTTTTAATAGAGTTCTGGCATTTCTATTTCCTATTTTGTTTGAGAAAGAGAAATGGAGAAAGAAGTGAAAAGAAATATTAGAAAAACTGCCAGCTTAGCGATTAGTGTTTTCTTGGATCCTAAGGAAACTCCTGGCCATAGTCAATGTTTTGTTTTTGTTTGTTTTGCTTTTGTCAAAGGTGAAGGCCAGTGTTGCAGGTAAAATATTTTACTCTTTGTTTTGCCAATATTTATTCCTTATGCCTGTTGTGCCTCTCTGTCATATCTCAGGGTAGAAATTCCCTTATGAGCTACATGATTAGAAATGCAATGAGGACTATTAAATATATTTGAATACAGGCAGCAAAATCGCCACGCAACCCATCTCAGGAGACCATCCAAAAGTATTATGTGTGTGCACGAATGAATCCTGCTGATACACAGGCCCTCCATTTCGTCCCTGATTTCATTTGTCCTTTTATCACCAGCTCCTTTAGTTTAGGCTTATGCTCTCAGCTCCCCAAAACCTGACTCCTAAACTTACGCTAACATCAGGAAGCAAGCACAGATGTGAAAAAGGAAGGGGGAAGGGGGAAGAGTGGAATAGACTAAAATCAGGAACAAAATTAGAAACAAAGGGAAAGCTGAGGTTTGCAAGGCTTCTTTCCTGTGGTCTGTTTGGAGACAGGCCTCCTACACACACAACCCTTCCGTCACGGAGGTTCTGTGCCTGGGTGTTCAACTTTCACCAAGGAAAGTAATTGGCTGCGTACCTGTGGTTGTTTGAAGATTACACATGATGTTTGGCAACCTTCTCATATGGGCGGCCAGGATTCCACTTTTTACAAGCCCCATGCAATGGAAAAATCCAGATATTAAGTTGAAAATGTCTCAGGAGCAAAAATATAATAGCAATAATAGCTAACGTTTATTGAGTGCCTGCTGTGTTTGTGCCAGAACACCATGACCTGCTGACTCCACGGTTATCTCATTGCATCTTTACTAGGACCGTGTGACGGATGCTCTCTATGGCCATCTCCATGTCACGGCTAAGAAACTAGACTCCTGGAGACACAGGATCGTGCCTGGGGTCACACGGTCACTTCGAAGTAGAGGCTCTAGGGTCTACACTCTTTACCGCTGTTTCCTCACTGCTGCCTCTTCATAGCTAGCTCTTCCCATTCCGAAGAATTCTTTTTAAAAAAAGGATTATTCCTCTCCATCAGAAGGCTTACAGAATGATCAGTATAAACTCCTGGAATGGAATGTTTTTTTTTTTTTTTTTTTGAGACAGAATTTCACTCTTTTACCCAGGCTAGAGTGAGTGCCGTGGCATCAGCCTAGCTCACAGCAACCTCAAACTCCTGGGCTCAAGCGAGCCTCCTGCCTCAGCCTCCCGAGTAGCTGGGACTACAGACATGCGCCACCATGCCCAGCTAATTTTTTCTATACATTTTTAGCTGTCCAATTAATTTCTTTCTATTTTTGGTAGAGACGGGGTCTCGCTCTTGCTCAGGCTGGTCTCGAACTCCTGAGCTCAAACAATTCACCCTCCTCGGCCGCCCAGAGTACTAAGATTACAGGCGTCAGCCACCGCGCCTCGCCTGGAATGGAATGTTTTTAAAAGTTCCCTCGTAATTTTCCATTTATCACACATTTGAGCAGCACATGGAAACCCAAGAGAGGAACAAACTGAGGTCTTCTGTCAGGGGAGCCAGGGAGCGTATTGTCCCCTCCACCTGTGAATCTCTCAGCGCCCATTGTGGTCCCCACGGAGGCTGTGGGAGCCACAGGCAGCCTTTTTGAAATCGCAGTACTCGCCCCTGCCTGTACTTGACCCTCTTGTGCGGTGTTAACACAAACGCCATGAAGTCCAGAATAGCTTCATTATTTATAATATTAAAAAATTGCTTTTTTTTTTGCCAAAAAGTCCCAGACTTTGGTGGCCTTTGGACAGCTGAACAACTGAATATGTGTCTCCAAAGATATAAAAATATAGGTAGAAGTGTCCACAGACGCACACAGATACTTTGCTTTATGAAACTAATCTCTTATGAGTGTCAACTGTTCACTGGCCAAGAGAAACAGCAACAAGGAGGTATCCAGGACAGATAAAACTGAATGATTACAATGGAAATATTTATATATACTTATTGAAAAACTGCTCAGATCACCTAAAAGTTGCATTTTTTCTTTTTATTAAAGTATGACACATGTAAAAACGTGCATAAATCACAAATGTACAGCTTGACAAATTTTTGCGAAGTGAACACATGACTGAAACCAATACCCAGATTAAGAAAGAAAACATTACCAGGGCCCCCGAAACCTCTGTTGTTCCCCTCCCTAAGTCACTGCCTACCCCCAAGGTAATCACACTCTTGACTTCTAACCCATAGATTAGTTTTGTCCATTTTTGAACTCTGTATAAGTAGAGCCATACACTCTGCCCTCTTTTGTGTGCCTACTTTCTTTGACTCAACATTATGTCTGTGAATTTGCATATAGCAATAGTTGATTCACGCTCATTTTATAGTATTTCATTTTGTAAATATACCTCAACTTATTTATGTAGCCTGTTGTTGGTAGACTTTCCATAGTTTCCAATTTGAAGCTGTGAAAAGGACTTCTATGCACATTCTTGTGCATGTTTTTTAGTGAAGATGTGTTCGATTTCTGTTAGGAAAGCCATAAAAATTAAAAACAGATTTCTTACCTGTTTTATACTATCTTATGGGTGACATATATCCCATGCATTTCTGACTCTATTGTTAAAGCAATACAGTTGTATTCTTTTCTCTCTAATCTTGCCTCCTCTGAATTTTTTTTTCCCTCTTCCTGAACTTTCTTTCTTTCTAAAACAAAACTGAGCTCAGACACTGGGAAAATCTAAAATGCATAGCTCCAAGCTCATCATCCGTGAATGTGATAATGAGTGTGTTGTTGTAACTTACTTTTCATCATGGTCCATGCTGCCTTCAAAGGTCGGGCCTTCATCCCTTGTGTGTTCTGTGGGAGTACATGGTGCATGCGACCAAAAGTAGAGTCGTTTCCAACAAAATTCAATAAAATTTCTTGTCTTCTAACAAAAGTTTGTTTTTTTTTAAGGTAGAAGAATCTACATTTGATTCCCTGATCTAGCTCATTTTAATATGAGCCATTTTTGTATGCAAAGGAGTGCTGACACCAGCAAGTTTTATAGTACTGATTACTATGGAAACATTTATCTATAAATATAAAATCCTTTAAAGCTTAGTCTTTTATCTTTATAGAAAAAGGCCTGTTTATGTCACTTCTAAGATTCCAGCTTTAATGTAGACATGAGCTATTCTAATGCCAAACAAGATAACCTCAGTGTTGGAGCCATGTGAGCTTTGAAAAGTGGAATTTGTGCTAAAACTATTATTTTTTGATAAAATATTAACAATGAAATAAAAATACTTAAAGAAGCTCACTTAAGCCTAAAGCTCTGGTTTGTTGAATTCCTTTTATTGAATTTAATATTGTGAATATGTCTCACATTTTTTCCTCTTTAATTCATTGTTTCCCTCTATTCTTTGTGCATGGGCATATGGGTTTGTGTGTGTGTGTGTAAGCTGTGATGATGGTCGAAATCGAAGTGATTCGTTCATTAACACTTTCCTTTGGCACGTTTATGGATCATTCTTCTTTAAAGTTCACGTTTATGGATCATTCTTCTGTAAAGTCAGATATGATGATGTAATATCTTTATATTATTACCATTTCTTTTCTTTTTTCTCTTTTACTAAAACATATCCGTGGATGTGATAATGAGTGTGTTATTCTTTTGGATTATTTATTTATTTTATTGATACATTTTAGATGTAGATATTTTCAGATACATGTGATCATTTGGTACATTCATATAATCAAATCAGGGTAATTAGGCTATCCATCATCTTAAATATTTATCTTTTCTTTACTCTAGGAACATTCAAATTATTCTTTCCTAGCTATTTTAAAATGTACAATCGATTAATGTTAATGATAGTCACCCTGCTGATCTACCAAACACAGATCTTAAATAACTAGAGGTTTATAAGAGAAAAATATTGCAAAATAAAAAGGGAAAGGTTGCCATTTGACTGACAGCAGATCACTTGATGCTTTCCTGCTTATCAGTGGTGAATGAATTTAGATTAAATCATGGGAATCAGAGAGCCCTGGGTCTCTTTCCTTCCAGACACATCTTCACTTGAACAAGGTAACTTTTGTCCTCATATCTTCATTCAAATTGGAAAGTTCAGGAGTTATGTGTGTTGCCCAAAGAGAACATCTCCACCTTGACACAAGCATCAAAATTTACCGTTGTTATTCTACAGATGTGTTCATACCTCAAATCTATCTCTAATCCCATAATTTCAAGTTACACCAAACTAATTACAGTCCTCTTAGTTAAAACTGTCCGAGACTCTTCTAAATCTCCACTCTCTACCAGCACCCTTTTCTCAAGAAGTTATAGAACAAAAAAATATATAATTGCCAAGCTTTAAAACAGTGCCTTGTCAATGCAGCTTTATAGAACCCCAGAAATGACAGAAATAAAGACGAGGCGAGCAGGGAGATGCCTCAGTACAGGAGGAAGGCGTGTTCTGCAATCTCGTGTGCATACCAGTTGTCGTGGACGAGTCGAAGTGCTACATGACAAACTCCAGAGGAGCTGCTTCCCATCATTGCTTCAAGGCTGGGAAGAAGATGTCAAAAAAGTGCGGCTGTCACAATAAACCAAATTAACTTTTTAATTGTCAAATTCCTACTTATTTATCTTGGTGGTATCTAAATAGGGGTTAAAAAATATCTTTGAGACACCATCAATTTAGGCATTTTAGATGTTGGCAGGATCCACTTCAGCTGCCGAATAAATCTTCAGTCTAAGGAAAAGTAAGCACATGTAGATGGAATACAGTGGAGATTATTATGGAAACATAGAATTGTAGAATTGCAGAATTGGAGGAGGGCCAGAAGCTTATCTATTCTGACCACCCATGTCTTAGCCCCAATTTTATAGACACAGAGGGAAAGAACAAATTTAATAGATATTAAACAATAAGAGCTACAAAGTCAAACCTCTTTTCAGCATACCCCTTTGATCTGCTATTTTCTCTTTCCTTTGAGCGCTAGGAAGAGTGATTCAACTATGGGACACGTGTTTAATGCTGCAGACAGCAGCAACACATATGGCATATGCATTGCTCTTAAGTGGTGTAGACAGGGCCGACTCTGAGCGATAATGACACAGGAATGTTTGCTGGCACATTCCTCCCTTCTCCGTGTCTCTTTTTACCTTTCTCTCCACACTCCTCACCAGCCTCCTTTCCCTCCCCCGTGCCAAGATGAACCTCACCCCTAGGCTTAATCCAGTCTTGATTTCTTCACCAATAACATGGAAATAGTAACTTCACACACTTCACCGTGTTGAGAAGATTTCATGAAATAATGTACATGATGTCGTTAGTCCCACGTCCAGCACACAGTAAGGCCTCAGTGAGGATAGTGGTAATTATTTCTGCTAAGGTCTAACCTATCCAAGGGTATTTAGAAAATAAAATGGGACTTGAAGATGGGAAGAGCAATTAATGAACGGGGTTGATATTCACAAGCAGAGGGCTGTCTATTCCACAATTATTTTGGGGGCATCTACTATATTTCAAATCCTTTGCTTGGGGGCTAGGAATAGAAGATTTAAAAAAAAACCTGAGTTTTCTTAACTTCATGGAATGAAAGGTGTCTAGTGATGGAAACCAACCATGAGCAATAACTGCAGAAATGTCTGTAAAACTACAATTATAATAAGAGCAATACGGTAAAAATACAGGCATGAACACCTAAGGTGAGAGATAGCTTTGCCGGCAGCGGAAATGGGGTGTGCCTCTTGGGAGACTGGCCTTGGGTAAAGTGGGAGGAGCTGTAAAGAGAAGAAATTGGCCTGTGTGGGAGACTGACTACCTTTGCTCTTTCCCTACCAGCAGCCCCCATGGTCTATTGGTTCAACTGCCAGGAACTCAAGTTTCAGGGTGATAGGGGAAACCACACTGCGGTGACTTCTCAGGTTGAATTGCAGGGGACTGGGGCACTTCCTTTACTCCTCACAGAGCAGATGGCTGCCCCCCTTTCATTCTTTGCTTAAAAGGCACTGCATTAAAGCCTGTCTCTCTCACTCAGCATCTGCCTACCCCGGTGAAACTCCGCAGCCTCTGAAGCCAAGACTCAGCCTGAACACACCTTTCAATCCCAAACCATAAGAAACTACAAGGTTGCTAAACCTGATATGAACCTGACTTTATTGTTATTTTTAACTCAACTGTGAATTGAACTTAAACTCTTTAAAAGAAAACCTAGGGAACTTGTGTGAGGCAGACCTAAGCTCATGTGGTGTTTTTTTTGTTTTTTGTTTTGATAAGAAACTAATAAACCAGAATTAAATCAGAACATTGAAATATTTACAATCTGAGCCTAAACAATTATTTTATTTAGTCTGAGCATCTGTCCTGAAGAAAAAATATTAAATTTTCTTAATATTGAAAGATTTTAAGGGGCAGTTGAAAGTTTTTTATGTTTGGATTCATTGTAAGCAGACATTTGGGAAATTAAAGAATTGGTTTTCATTTTTCTGAGGAAATTTTTAGCAAGGAGTATGAATTTCTTGTTGTCAGTCTAAGAATTCTACATTTCCCCCTTGCAATTTTCGAGTACCTCGAATCCCTGCAAGAACCAGAAAATTAAGATTTCTGTGAAAGTTAAAAAATAAAAATTAAAGGTTTGATTCTTTCTTGGTGTTCCTTCTTGCTTTCCCATCATAATTGCATTTTATTTTGATTCTGGTAAAGGAAAAGGAAATTTGGGAGTGTTTTATGTCTAGTCAAAAGATTCTTTTACATGAGGAGACATGGAAAAACCAGATGAGATGTGGCAGTGTCATGATATGCAAAAAAATATTTTGACTGAAGACATAGAGTCCACTTGAGAAAACCCTTTTGGCTCTAGACACCACAGTGAGTTGTGTCTTCTCCCTTGGTGCCAGTAACAGCTAGTTCTGCAGAGCCAGTCGTTTCCCCTTGATGTTTCATGGCTGGTGAGGCATTTCATAACTTGACTTTGGGTTCCAGACTCTGAATCTTGGGTAATCGCTCACCATTTCCCCTTCATTTAAGCTCCAGTTGAACTGAGCCATGTTGTTTAACAATAACCTCACAATTAGTAATGCTAACAAAGTTGAGCTGCTAATGACATGGATTAGTTTTTGACTTGTCTATAAGCAGAGTTCTGTGTAGAATCCTTCACGGATAATTTGAATTCGATTGCAAACAACTCATTTAGTTACACAAACATAAACCTTCAATCCCCACCCCTACCACACCACGCCCTGCAGAAAGGTCTATTTGGGATAGGAAAATAACATTTTTGAGTCCATTAAGTTCTGAACAATTTTTATATTTTACCATTTAATCCTCATAATAATGCAGTGACATGGGTTTTTATTATCCCCATTTTTCAGATAAGGGAATTGATCCTGTTTTGGGTGCAGTGACTCTTTCCATATCACACAGCTAGCAGGGAGCAGAGCCAATATTTGGTGTGTTTTCTGGCTGTGCAATTTATATTCCATGATGCCATGTACACAAATAACTCTAGTGCAAAACAAATAGCATAGGAAGTCTTTTTTTCAGAAGCTTGCCACCATCACAATTGGGTCCTGTATCTCTGCGAGACGGGGCAGTTTCATAGCACTTGGCATTGAGTTGGCTGAGAGTGCTGGTAAGGTTGAAATTGGATTTCCTCTGTCATCTTCTGTGATAGAAATGACCAGAACTGGTAAGGACTAGTTTAAAAAAGGTGTCCTCCTTACCCTCTTACTCCTGTATGAACTCTTGATCCTGTGACGGTGACACAAGAGACAGATACTTGGATTAGTATACCACTATCCTGGGTCAAGAAACTCTGTGGCTTCTCTCCCTTGCTCCCCAGCATCTCAGAAATATACCGTCTGCTATTGTCTGACCTGATGAATCATCACTATGCAATTTTCCTTTTCTTCATGTTTTAAACGAGGGCCATATTTTCTAGGTCTCCTTATACCTCAGTAATGTGATGAGCTTTAATTAGCTAATATCTGTAAAGTCTTTGAACGTCTTAGGGGTAACCTAGTGCTAAGTGAATCTAACATTTTATACAAATATTAATACTTCTCTAGCGAGTTCACAATTAAATGCAAAACTCTAATACAATAATCTCGTGGAAATTTTTGCTCACCTATGTTTTAATGAATAAAAATTTGTTTAGACTGTTGGCATGAATTTTGCAAACTCAGAACTAAAAGAAATTTAATATTTGCATTCCTGGCTTTTGTTGTTTATGTTTGTAAATCCAAAGTTACAGTGCTTGGAATGTTGAGTTCTCAGTCTTAGTAATGTTTGAGTTAAAACTTTCTTCAGAGACTTTGAAGTTACCACCTGCTGGAGATGAGCCAACTGGGAAGACAAGTTTGTGTTTCTGCTGTTATGAAGATGAGACTTTTACATTAAACCCTCTTAAAAGATTGTCCTGTCTATATTAATATGAAGTGATTATAATAGCTTGCATTGAAATAAGTTACATGTAACTTTGGAACATAGCTCTGCGGCACCCAGGAGAATGGACCACGCCCACCCACCCACACATGTACATATTAATCCCACTGGAGCATTGAGGAGGTGGGCTGGGAACCGTTAACTCAGTAAAATGTATGTGATGTAACATAAGTAATAGCACCGACTTTCATTTGGTGTACCTGGCAACACCAAATGAAAGCCAACGCTATTATTTTCACATTCCCATTAGAAACTAGCCAAGAAATTTGTTAAAAAAGTAGAAATAGTTTAATTTTTAAAGGCCAAATATAATCCTGAACTCTAATTTACACACTCTGTTACCTCCCATTTAACTAACTGCTAAAGTTCAGAGACACATGGTCATGAGACAGGAAAATACAAAAGATAGTGTCTTACACACATCACATACTCAATAAAAGTTTGTCGAGTTCAATTAAATTGAATTAAACAGTGACCAAACTAATCCAGATTAAGACATTCCATCCTTTAGCAGTTTCATTTTTGTTGTTGTTGATTTTGGACTCACTTCAGAGACAAAGAACAAAGTATCCTTTTAGGAACTTACTTTTTAAAGTCCATTCTGGTTTCTTTTAAATCAAACGAGGAGCCTAGGGGAGTCTGACATTATGCTTCTATTGCCTTCAGCTCAACAAATGACAAATCACCTGATGAGAAATTTATCAAAACGCCAAAAAAAAAAAAAATCCTCTCTTTTTATCATGCCTTTTCTTTCCACATCTTTCTTTCTCTCCGCAACATGTCGTTTCTAGTTTTTCTTGGAAAAACTTTTGTCTTTTGAGATAATTTCGATAGTTTTGGCTCTAATCTTAAGTAGGAGAAACAGAGCACTTAACATTTTTTAAGGAAATTATCCTACAGAGATGAAAATGCAGTAGCCAACATCACTGAAATTGGTGCTGGTGCAGGGTAAGAAATGAGGCCACTAGCCTCAGTCTCCCCGTCTGTGAAGTGAAAAAGTTACACTAAGGTCTGTTCAAGCCTTAGGATTCAATGAGGTTAATTCGAGATTGTGAAACTCTACAAAGCTGAAGTTCAAAGGCCTCCCCAGGGAAAAGAATCCAGAGGAAATGCCATTTGGTATCCATGGCCACTGCTCTCTTAGAAGGGAGTATGTTGGGCTATTGTTTATTATTGGGAAGAAGATTGTGGGACTTGAGAAATCTCAGAAATCTTAGGTCATATCTGCACACGCAGGTTTTTGTTTTGTTTTTTAAATTGCAGAATAGAGTTTTTTGTTAGTATAGTTTTTTGTGTTGTCATTGGTCTACTATGCAATAGTAAATCTATAATTTGGCTGAAATGTTCACTTTTCCACTGATTAGGTGACATTGTGTGGACATAACCTTAGACCTGGCTAATTTAGATTTGCTTTATACAAACAACTGAACTTTTTAGTTTATCTTTCCCACTTTGCCACTCAAGAATCTTAGACTGCAGGAGTTGGAATGTACCTTAGAGATTTACACCAATCCCATCATTTTCTGGTTGACGAAACGATCGAGAAAGAGAAATGGAACTTATATTTTTTTCCATATCTGTTTTATACTTTATTTTGTAGGTGATTCTGACAACTTGTCTTAGGTTTATGTGGCAATAATGCTGGGAAATTCTTAAATCCTCAAAACTGTCATATTTTAAAAAAAAAGCATCCTTGCTTTGAAAAAATTAAACTCACCATAGTGGACTGTCTTAGTTGAAACTAACATTTGATTCTAATAATTGACTCTATCTATCTGTCTATATCTGTCTATCTATGTGTCCTTGTATCTGTGTGTCTCTTCTGTCAACTGTCACACTTTGAGGATTAAATTGGATTACGTTTTTAACTTGTCTAGCTGATAAATTGTAGACTCTCCACACATGTAAATTCTCTCTTTCTTGAAATTCATCCCTGTCCTGTGATGCACAAATAAGTATGTTCTTTCCCAATCTTCAATGGAAGACACAAGAGATGTTCCAGCTCTTAGCATCACCATAAAGACAGCAGAAAATGTTTATGAAAATGCTTCAATGGTAGCAGGCAGAGAAATACACTTCTGAATTGACCATATTTCTCAGGTATCTTGGGCCTTCATTTTGTCTTTTGTTAATGTGCAGTGATTATTTGTGGCTTGCATAAAATTTAGCAGATTTTTTTTGATTCGTGTGAAGCATAATGGTTAAACGAGGAGTCTAAAATATTGGGTATAAATATGAAGCAGTTTTATTTTATCAGACCTTGACTTTTACTATACTATAGTAATTCTTCATTTCCCATCCCTAATAATAGCAGCATGGGCATATTGTATAATTTACCAGTCACTAGTGTGTGATTGGTAAAAGTTAGTCCAGACCTGTTTAAAATTTCAATCTCATATACAATTCAAAATTCTTTCCTTTCCTCATGACGGCCTACATTTGTGAATTAAGGAGTCTGAAGTGGAGAAGAAGGCAAGGTGTGGCCGTTGGATACCCTCTCCCTCTCCCTCTTCAGTTCAATTTGTACACAGCAAAGAGGAAGCAAGAAGGGAAGGAAATGACCTCACCACAATGTTCTCACTATGAGGATGGCTGTCCACATCCTCCCTTCATCTTCAGTTGTTTCTTATATTGACCAGGGGGCAGGGCTTGTGGTGGTAATTGTTGGTAATAGGGCCAGCTCTGCCTTTTCTGCTACAGCTGACTCCAGTTATCACGAGCTCATCAGGGGCTATCTGTGGACTGGGCACTTTGCACATTTACCCAGAGCTTTAAACCATAGCTGCGATTCTGGATAACAGAAAAGTCCCTCCTGCTCAATATCTATTGTAGCAGCAGAGTAATTCCTGAGACAAATTTATATTTATATGTATACCCTGTGTGTGTATGCATTTGTCTGTGTGCTTTCAGTGGTCGTCTGCAGGATAAACAATGGAACCGTGAACCTTTGATGAGATTTTGTTACTGAGGACCAAACTGCATAAGAAGTAAAATACAAGATCTAGACACTCATTAGGTTTCCTGAGCATTTCCTATAGTTCTTAACCTTTGATTTTCAATCTCTCTCTTCCTCTCTCTCTCTCATATGTGCACATGTGTGTGTGCACATGCGTGCGTGCATACACACACACACACACAGAGTCACTCATGCCAATACGGTTCCTTCTCTATTTTTTCCATCTCAGGAAATGGTGCCACTATGCATTGTGAACAGCCACAGTCACAGGTTTCCAGAGATGTAGCAGTAACAACAAGGTCACGGAGCTAAAAGCAATTCTGGGGACCATATTTGATACCTGCTCACTCTTCCTCCAATTTTGGTTGCTTAAATTAGGTCTTTTTACCAAAATGGACAAAAAAGCCCTAATATATGGAATAATATGTGATACCTCTTATCTCTGAACAAACATTTACATTTTAAATTTGAGAAATAGAATAAAGGTATCAAATCCAGAGCAGTGCTAAGTGATGACAAAATATTACATGTAGGCTCAAAAAGGTCTTTGATTAAGGACATTTTATGTTGTTTTATTTTGGTAGAGCAAAATGTTAAAAGAAAGTATATGTTTATGAGATAGTTTGAACATAGAACTCAATCTAATGTATCTTCCTCTCTACCAAATTGAATTCAACTTGAATAAACCATTTATTAAAGCCTACTCTGTGCCAGGCATTGTTTTTATCTCTGCAGGAAAAAGTTTATAGGTTTAAAAGATAATTTTACAGGCTGTCTTTTTTGATTATCTGAAAGAAATACACTTTCGTTACTACTCAGTTATAGAAAAATAATGGTATTTGCATGACAGATCTATAAACCTATACTTTCTAGAAATATTTTTCATGGTCTCAAAGTAATACTGTTTTATTTCTCCCCCTCTGGAGGAAAAATTAAGTGACTCATTAATTCTAATAATAGACTGAATTTCACGAAGTTTGAGCTATCTTAACTTTGTCAAGGCATGGCTTCTTCAGGCCAATCTTTCAAATATAAGCAACAAATGTTTAAGTCACTTTTCTTATAATTAGACCTATGGAGTCAATGCTTAAAAAGTGGAGTTGAAGGTGATAAAAGATACTGAAACTGTCCAAATTCACTGCACAACTCATCTTCAAAACCTGGTCAAGAGTACACAGTTGAGATGCAGTGAATCAGTGTTGATACATCTTCCAGTCACTTTATACCTATGATCTCTATCCTTAGACTGTCTCTAGCAGATAGTCTTTGGTAACCATCCACTATCATTTTTGTTGTGCCTTCTCTGGATATTTCCTTCGAGGGGTGTCATACAGTCATACTGCATTCTGGCTGCCAAAGCCAGGTGGGGTAGTGCAGGCTGTGTATGACCCCAGTGTTACTCTTTTTTTCCCCTTTGGTTCTGCCTCTTTTTACTTATGCCTCTATAAAAGCATCAAATTTCTTATTCTTACTTGGTGATGATTCCAATCAGATGGAGAGAGGTGATTGTTTTGGTTACCTTGAAGTGTGAATGACCACTGGCTGGCCTAGTGTATTCCATTCCTGGGAGCATGCATGTTTACAAATCAATATTTTTTTTAGCATAAAAAAGGGAAGCTCAATGGTGGGATCTTAGGCAACAGAACAAAAACTTAACTCTGAGAGAAAAGCTATACTGCATTGTCATTTTCCCCATTGCCATTTTACTTTCCCTCACAAAATGTTTCTTTCTATTGCATATGTTTTCTAAACAACAACAACAATAATAGAAAACACACACATAAAGTATGCATGTGTTTAAATTCTTAAATCCTTACGGTCACAAATTTGTCTTGTGTCAAGAACTGTGAAAGATCTCAGATTTTGCCCGACCTGCAAGCTAACAAGTTTGCCTGTTGCAATCTTATGGATGCAGGTAGAAGACACAAGATTCTTGGGTCAAAGACAACGGATAGTTTATTACTCACAGCAGCAACAGTAGCCAGAACATCACCTCCCTGAGCCACAGTTCCCATAGGATAAGAAAAAGAGGTCCAGACGACACCTGAGGATGAAGTAAGTTGTGTTATGGGACAGGAACCTACACATAGAGAGCCTGGATCTTTTGTTGTGAGCAGTCAATATGCATGCCCTCTTGTCCAGAAGGAGATCTTATCTTTTATATTAAGCTCATGGCTCAACCAACCTCCCATGTTTTTGCAAAAGCAAAAGCTCTATATCAAGTGGCAAGAACAAAATTACTGCTACTTCAACTTTCTTTTTCAACTTTGGGGACCCTTTGACTCTGCAGCTATGGGCATATTTGCTTTATAGCCAGGGCTGCAGAGTTCACACTCTCTGGATCATTCAGGCTGACCTGCACAGCATCAACCTTCTCTGAGGCTCCATGTTACTCTAGGTTCCCTGCTGGTCATTATCAAGGAAATGTCTTAAGTTTTTTTTCCCCAGGTTCATCCTAGGGGATGGGGAGTTTTCCAGGGCAATAAGACTGATCATGAGAATTTAGGTAGACTTGTTTGGGTCAGTTTTTCATTCTTTGGTGAGTTACCTTTAACAGCATTGTAAATCCAACCAGGACAATAAGAACTCGAGTACCCATCAACACCTCATCTATGGTTTCTCCTGAGAGTTCGTCTTGGAAAAATCTCCATGAAAAGGCCAAAGTTCTCATGTTTCACTCAGGACCTATTAAAAAACACTCTAGGACTTTCCTGTCATCTCCAAACAGATTTCAGATTGGTATGATAGGAGAGTGTGAGCTGTAAGTCCGTCAACTGTTGCCATTCTCCCTTAACAAGTATTATGAAGCTTGCCCTTCATCTCCTAAGCTTATCAGATCTTGTTTTATTGATATACCTGGCTCCTACCTATATGATCAAAAATTTCCATCCTTTTATGCACAATACAGGTTATGTCTCTGTAACTCTTGTCTGAAAGGGAGCACACGTGGGATGAATCTCAGTATTATTCGTTACCATGTGGAGGACCTGGTGCTGAAGAAGAGATTGGAAAGGAAGTCTCCCTGACCTGGGAAAGTGTTAGCAACAGCCAGAGCAGCATTTGGGTAGCTTTCTTTGAACCTACTTTCTGGCATTTAGCCTTGAACCACCTTCCAAATGCCTCCCCGTCAGCAGATAATATAGAGGGAAAACCTTTATTGCCTGGTACACCAAAGGATTTGGCCAAAATATTCACCACTGATTTGTATGGACTTCCTTCAAGTCCCTTTAGTTGGCCTGCAAGGCCCCCATTCTTCTTCTTCCCATAAAGCCGCATTTCTGTCAGCGTCACATCCTCATCTGTAAAACTGTCAAGCATTGTCAATAGTCTGAGATTTTACCCCTCTTGCAAGCCAACAAGTTAGTGTGCTACAGCTTCATAGTTGCTGGTGGAAGACACAAGACTACTGGATCAGAGACAAAGAACAATTTATTATCCACAGGAATAGAAATAGTCATTGTCAACATTTTTATTCACTTCAGTTCCTTGAGCTCTTACATGTACAAGGTGATGTGCTACCTGTAAACAGGCAGGTTGTGTTACAGGAGAGGAATTCTGAGCTTAGGGAAATAAAATATTTTGTGATGATCAGTAAGCATACTTGCTCTTAGATCCAGGGGCAGACACTCTTTCTAGCTTCCAAAACTATAAGCAAACTTGCTTTTTGCTCTGGAGAGTGATATTGTCTCTACATTCAAAAGCTGTTTGTGATACAAACTTCCTTGAGAAGACGGTCTGGTCAACAATTTTCTTTCAAGATGTGCCAAAATATAATAGACCCATGGAGAATTATTTCCCTATGCCTGCAAATACAGACAGCTCTTATTTCATGATTATAATGGCCCAACTGAGAACATTAACACAGGAAAACCAGCTTAGAAAATATTAATTAGAGTTTTGGTTTCTTTTTTGATCATTGGAAAGTATGTTTCAATGAATAATACATTTAGCAGTTTATCAAAGGCTATATTAAGATCACAGGTTAAGAAGATTCACGCTGAGATTTCTTCTGCAAGTTCTCATATGACGATTCTCATGAACTGTCATTCTTCCTATTAAGGGAGACAAGATCATAGTATTTTAGCCAATGGGCCAGACTCAACTCATTTCACTGTATTCCTTAGATCGCAAAAAATCATTGACCTTTATGACAAAAGGGGAATCAGTAGATGTTTTGCATCGGAACTATTGAATTGGGTCGGCAGGGCAGTGGTGCCAATCTGAGAGCTTTATTTTTCTATTTAGAAAACATGATAGAACTTTATCTTACTAATAAAAAGAAACATCTTTCTCCTTATCCTGAGATCTGAAGTGTATACATGTGTCTTCCCAACACCTAAAAAAGTTGGATAATGGCTAAGAGTGGAGCAATCATTTGTTGCCGAATAGGTAGATTTCATGCCCACTCTAGTTACATGGATTATAGGGAATTTTCCACTGCTGGGGTAAACTGAATCAGCCTTATAGTACTAACTGGCTTCGGGTCTTTCTTATTCTGGCACGCCTAGTTACTGTGTAAATTTGGGTAAAGTGTTTAACCCCTGAGCCTTAGTTCTTAACTCTGTAAAAATAGGGGATGGAAAATTCACTTATGAGCAAACTTATGAGGACTAATGGGATAAAATTAAAATGTCTTAAAAAACCTTATACAACACACAGCACACAAGGTAATAAAGGTCTTAATAAAACTCTGTCTCCTTCTTTCCTGTATGATTCAACTACATATGATTAGAAAGTCCTTATTGTCATGTTTTTCATTGATACATAGGATCCTTACTAATGCAGGAGCAGAAATTAGTCCTTTCTGAAGGTTCTTACATTCTTATACCAGAGAACAAACTTCTCTGCCCACTTATTTGATATGCTGTTTTTTATTGGGACCCCAGGATTGCATCCAGGTTAAATAATGAAGACTCACGACGTAAACACCAGACAAGTCCTGGGATGTGATTCCATGTGAGAGCTCCTGACAGAGGGGAGTGTGTTAAAAAGCTAAAGAACAGATTTGCAAAGCCTAAAATCCTTAGACTCTCAGCTTCAAATCCTGGCAGGATTGAATTAGCTTTTTTTTTTTTTCCTTCGGAGTAGTTAAACTTAGTTTCATGTGTTTTGTCTGAGGACTGTGTGTGGGAGTGGGAATCTATATCATTCAGATGGAAGCTTTCATCTGTTTCAAGCCTGTATGTATATTAAAACAGCCATGAAATTTTATATGTGCTCAAAGCCTAAAAATATCAGCAGAGACCTTAAGAGAATCAGACAGTGGGTTGAAGAAAGATTTAATATTCAGTATTTCTCCTGTCTATTTTTTTGCATTATTTTTATAAAAAGTTGGGTTGACAGGAGCTTGAAAAATGTACTTTGAAAACTGAGCAATTGTCTAGTTAATGTATTCTATTAAGATGACAATTGCAAATGCTTTAAAACAAAACAAAACCACAACCTATTTCTCAACAGTAGGGTTTTAGGGCCCAAGTTGTTCAAATGAGAGTCTTAAATTTCCTTTTTAGTTAGTTAAAAAAACAAAAACAAAACCAAAAACAAAACAGCTCCAGTAGTGTTGCCAACATAATCTTGAGTTCCCTTAGTTTAAGCATATAGGGAACAAGAGTGGAAGTAAGGATGCCTCAGAGGGACAAATGGCATCAGTGGATGGGAGTCTATCCTGCAAATGAGTATCTTTGGGTCTTACCTTGAGCTCATAGTTCTAGTTCTAAGGATTTTGCATCATTGCTTCTTTAAATCATTTATCAAATTCACCACACCTTTTTGCTAAAGAGTGATGTGTCTGTTAATCCTCTAAAGCAATAAAGTTTGCTTTATTAAGTAGAGCTGAATGTATGTCTGCACCAGAATAGAATTCTAATATGGTGAGGAGCCATTTTTTTCCCCATCCAAGACATTCTGGAACCATCTATAGACTAGCCTTGGGCTTCCAGGACAATGCCTCAGTGGCCAAGGAACTGTAACTACGTCATTGAACTCACCCACACCTTTACTCCATGGCTCTGAGAACAACATGCCAACACTGCATCCCACCCCAAGGCCCCACATCTTCCCCTCTACCCACCCTCCACTCGAAAGTCAGAGCTGGAGCATATGAGTGCCTATTTTTGGTAAATGCCATGGTTTTTTGCATCACTGAGTAAGCATGAAAATTTCTCTCTAAATATTTGAATCACTTCATTTATAGGCAAAGATACTTTCTCAAAATGAACATTGTAAAGCCAACCAATTTGACTACACATCTGGGTTTGAACCCAAGAGAACCAGAAACACTATAGTGAATCAAACTCATTTGTATTGCTATTCTTATCTAGTGGTCTCACTTTGAGGAAACCGCAAAGATGTCATTTGGGAAGTCTCAGCTTTAGGGGTGGGGCCAAAGTGGGGTGTTGGGTCTTTTGGTGGTTAATGGTTGTATGAAACACAACATAAAATTGTGAAAAAAAGATTTTTAATAAACTTTTTTCCTTAACATATTACTTCTCAGAACAGTGACTTTGAATTATGACAATCTGGAAAGAATGAATGCAGCGTGACATCATGCAAAGAATAAATCACTGAATTTGGAAATTAGGAAAAACTGAAACCTAGCCCTGCCTATGCTACTATTTCATTTTGTCTTTTTGGGGAGCAAGTTACACCCCAATACGGTGTCAAATCCTTCTTTATAAAATGAGAAATTGGTTTAGATCAGAGTTCCCAAAATTTATACTTTAGACCTGTGAAATTGCCTGCAAAAGTAAAATTAATTCTGTGATAAAAGAAATTGGGAAATGCCACATACTATGCCCTCTAAATGCGCATTTGAATATTAAAGTCTGTGAAAGGTTAAAATGTGGCTTAACTTTAGCATAGTATTTTCCAAAAACTTTTTTCTACTGATGCATCTTAATATTTCTTAAGAATAGAGTACCACAAGTATCTTTTGAAAACCCTACGTTCAATGAAATCTAAGACCATTTCCAGTTAGCATTCGATTATACTAGTTACTCTGTTTTTGTTATTTGTTATATTTTGTCAATAAGAGAGATTTTCTTTGTTGATTTTCGGTAATTTCCTAGATAAAGAATAACAAAACATGAAATAATTTAGCTGCCTAAGGATTCATTAGAATGAGTCATTGGTCCCTTTGCCTTATTTAAGGTACTTTCCAGTATTAAAGTTTATGATTCTAAGATTCTAATTTGAGACCAGAGATAATATTTCTATAAGAAAAATTAATTGTGCTCTTTACCTTCTAGAAAACCTTATGTTGCTTCATATGCTTATTAGCCTGCAAAAAAAAAATAAATAAAAAAGTTTGTTTTTTCCCCCAAATTCTCATTTTAACACAAGGATAGATTTCTCTATAAACAACGGAGATATTTTCTAGCTTCATAGCTAGTACTTTTAACATTTCTGAAAAATCATGTTCCTCATCACGTAATATCTTTAACTAATTTTTAAGCTATGGGTTGATACAAGTTTACACAGGCATTAAAATTTCTCATTATTCTTTAGGACATTACATCAGAGTGTGTGTGTTGTTGATTTTATTTATCGTTAATATGCTTTCTTTTCTTAACAATTTACATCTTTTGTTCAGACAAATGAAAAGGAAAGAGTACATGACCGTATCTTTAAATAGACGTTCAAGTTCATTTATAAAGAAGATAATTTTTTATTTAAAACATTACAACTTGTAATCTATTTCTTTCGTCAAAGTGGTTCAAGTGGTTCAAGATGTATTGTATTCTGATAAAAAATGCTTCCAGCAGTTCCAACATCAAAAAATAAATATCATGTGTTTTATTCACCAAAAAAGGTGTTGAAAATTTCCCCAATTAGTCTCTAATTGGCCATTCTTTCTCTAGAGTTGGGTACTGAGGGTGGTAAAATACTCCCAGTACCCACAAGGTGGCATGGCCTTCTTGTTCAATTCAGTTTCATTTATTATTCCTGTTTTATCTGCTACTCTATTTTAGATTCCACTCTTTTATTAAAGTTTTGCATTTTACTTTATGATTTTATTTTTCCTCACTTGCAGCCAATCTAGAAGGCTGACATTTCTCAAGAGAGAGAGATTTTTCACAGAGATATTCAAGTAAAACTCTTTAGCCTTTTCTATTGTTTCAGTCCACTTTGGAGCTGAATTTAAGTTATTAAATATTTGACTCTGTATGAAGCCTAGTGATTATTACAATGCCTGATTAATACTAGACACTCCATAAATATTTGCTGTGGAATTTCATGAATTGTCATATTGAAAAAAAGTATTCAAATACTCAGTGTAGTCAGAACAATTTATGGATACTTTATATCATTCTACTTGCTGGTGAAAGTAGATACTTATAAAGTGTGGATACTGTATATCATTCTACTTGCCCTGCCTCCACTGTTTAGAAGTACTGTTATTTCGTAGTATTTCAAAAATATGTCATGGATTAGGGCGAAATCTCTGTCTTATCTCAGTTATAAGAAAGGCATGTTTAATTCAGTTCAGCTCCTTTCTCTTCCACTTAGTAAACATTTGTGGACCCTTTCTCTGTACCCAGCCTAGTGCTAAGTGCTGAAGAAGATGTGAGGATGAGTAGAACACAGATAAGTGAATAAGCATTTAATTACAACAGCGTAATAGTCACTCATCCATTCATTCATTCATACAACAAATATTTATTGAGTGTTTACTGTGTACTGGTGAATAGTGAATAAAATAGCCAAAAATCTTACACTAGAGAAGACAGACAATAACCCGCATGAATACACAAGATGAATGAAATACATAGCATGCTCAATAATGATATGTGCTAAGGATAAAAAGTAAGCAGAGAAAGAAGACACTTGGGCCACCAGGGAGGATTGGGTTGGTTATATTTTTAATTTTGGTACTGAGAGAAAATTTCTCTAAGAATGTAAACTTTGCAAAAAGACCTGAAAAATGTGCAGAAATGAACTGTCTGGTTGTCCGTGGGAAGAATATTCCAGGCAGGAGAGATAGAAGCACACAGGCTCCAGGTGGGAGTGGATCATTATTTGTCTTAATTTTCTCAGGCTGTTATAACATAATGCTGTATAGCGGGCAAGTTATAAACAACAGAACTTTATATCTCACAGCCCTGGAGGCTGGGAAGTCCAAGCACAAGGCAGAGTCTGTGTCTGTTGGGGGTCCTCTCCATGGGTCATAGACTGTATCCTCTTGCTGTGTGCTCACATGGTGGAAGAGACGAAGGTCTCTCTGGAGTCTCTTTTACAAGGGCATTAATCCCATTCATGAGGGCTCTGCCCTCATGATCTAGTCACCTCTCCCAGGCTCCACCACCTAATACCAGCACCTTAGTGGTTAGAATTTTAACACATGAATGGGAGGGGACACAAACATTCAGACCACAGAGTCTTACATAAAATGAGATGGGAGCAAAGGAGAGTGAGGGGCTGGGAGGTGGGGAACTGAAAGGGATTTTGTTGAGGAAAAGAAATTTACCGCAGACCAAGTGAGGACAAAGGCGCTCCTCTTGAAGAGAACAGCAGAAGCAAAGCCATAGAGTCATGACAGCCAAGGTTGTGTTTGTGTGGGAAGCAAGAAGAAAATGAGGCTGCCAATGGGACCAGCAAGCAAGAGCCTTGTCTTTACAGCTCTACTTTATATCCACTTGGGAGGAAAGACAGTGATTTTATCGGACTAATTTTGAGGTGAAAAAAATAGCTCAGAGTTTTAATTGAGGCAAATAGCAAAATGAATTGAATAGACAATATATGTGGAGGGTATATTAACTGATAATTTAGATCTGTTTTCCTTTCAAAAAAAAAAAATCTATGTTCCTTCTCATTGGGATTACAAAACTTTGACTTCAAGACACATAAGAGGAGAGACAGTAAACATTCTGAGCATCCTGTATTTTCTAGATACCAGTCCTGCTTTTGAGACAAGGCCCCAGGATGCTGTGTCTAGCTTGGAATGCAGTAAATCTCAGATGTCTGAGATCTCTACGGTGGATAGCGTAAGTCTCTTTTCTGAGAGGTTTCACCAGAGGAAGAGCTCAAGTGATTATATCTGATGGCCTTTTCTGAGTTTTAAACCTTTAGTAGGGGTCAGATAAGAGGATGGGAAAATACCCCTCGATTGTTTTGGAGAAGACAGAAGCCGACACTTTATTTTTATTTATTTATTTATTTTATTTTATTTCAGCATATTATGGAGGTACAGATGTTTAGGTTACGTATGTTGCCCTTGCCCCCTCACCCTGCCCCCCAAGTCCAAGCTTCAAGTGTGTCCGTCCCCCGGATGGTGCGCATCGCACTCTTTGTGTGTGCATATACCCGAGAATCTGACACTTTAAATGTTAACTGCTAATGTTCTATATGAATATATATATCTGCTGCTGCAGTTAAGTTTCTTACTTGTTTTTTTTTTTAAGGCAATATGGTGGATTTAAATTTCAGGCTACAACTTCAGGTGTACAAGCTACCACTTATTTTTCTAAAATTCAACTGAATGTCTATTTTCAGACATCATTCCACTGGCATGGAAGAAAATCTAATTTCAGGACTTTTAGTGGCATCCTTCCTTCCTGAAAGTTGTGGTGTTTGAGGGTTGTAATTAAGGCCAAGGCATTAGGAGGGGTGGGGTCTGCTCCACACTGACTGTCACGGAGAAACTGTCGGCCATCTGTGCACAGGGCCCCTTCAGGCCTCTGGCTCCCCTGCTGGTTCTCTGACACCTTGGGGAGCAGGAACTTGCTGCAGCTTTCCTGGCATGCTGGGGCCATGGGCATCCTTGCAAGGCCACCTTTCACCCCATTCCCCTGAATGCTAATTCCCTGCCTGGCTTCATGCTCTTGCTCCTGGGCTCTGCCCCAGACACTCTCAGCCACTATCTCTCCGGGGCCCACTTGTCTCCTTTGTCTTTCCTCCCCTATAATCCGGAAGAAACCGTTTTGAAGTCTAAAAGGGAAATTCTTCTGCCTTTGTGTTTTCTCCATGAGCTGGCCTGTAACTAGAATCATCACTGTTCTCCTAAGAGCCGGGCTCTTGGATGCCAGGTAAATGAAAATCAGAGGATGTTTTCTGGGCCCACATAGCGTATTCTGAACCAGTGGCTGGAGAGTGGATTCTCTGCTCTAATCAGGAAAGGGAAGAAAGAAGCACCAAGAGGAGGGAAAAAAAAATTATTATTTTACAAATTCCATCCCACCCTACTCACTCACTTAATTTCATACACACACAAGCTGTGTTCATATACACGTGTTCATATGTATGTGCATGTTTTCTGTGGGAAGACAAGGTTACTGATTTCTGCTGGGCAATCTTAGGCAACTCTTTTAGCATCTTTGAGTGTTAATGTCTTAATATATAAACAGTGGATACTAACGTGCAATTCCTAACAGAAAGATTGCTATAGGGTTAAATGATGTAACTGTATGAGCGTGGTTGAGCATTATGCACGTATACACATACACACAGCACCAAGAACACATTTCTGTTTTTAGCTCAAACCCTGTGTTTTGAATTTCAAGAGATCTGTGTTTTCAAAAGCACTAAATTCAGTGACAAAACAAAATTATTACACTTACTAGAGAGAATATTAGTTCACATCTCCTTTCCTGGGAAGGCTAGGCCATCTCAGTATTGTTGCAGAGCCTCCTCTTTGCCTCAAACCGTAAATCTCTTCTATTCTGCCCACTCCCTTCTTACCGCAGGTAGCAGCCTCACAGGGCATTATTTGGTTCACGTTTCTGAGAACGTTGTGGCGTGTTCAGGGCTGAAGGTTGGGATGATGTGTGCAGGTTTCTGTGCCAACTTAGGGGGAGCAGAGAAGGATCCAGCGGTTTGCGTCTGCCTTGGGGCTTAGCGCAGCGTTGAGTTCCAAGCCAGCTTCTTGGCTGTTTCTCAAATGACAGGACAGTGGAAGGCAAGGCCTGGGACACCTGAATGGATGACCTCAGCAACAGAGGGCTGGTATCCCAGGCATGTAGCTGCTGCTCTGCTTCCTGGCCTTCCCCCGTCTATGCCGCACGCACCCTCCAACACGTACACGTACACTCACACTCACACGCGCACGCACACATCAACTGAGTCCTGCAACCTGCAACAAACAGATGAGTGTTTTCAGATAGCATTAACCCCCACAATTAAGAACATGGCACATTTCAATTCCAGTCATTTCCTTTTCTTCTGATCCTACTTAGTAATTTCTCTGAGAAAGATAGGGGTCAGGTTTAATTTAGGGATTTTTTTTTTTTTACATAGGAAACCAGTAAGTATCATTTATTGAGCACTTACTATGTGCTCTGCACCACGCTGAGCCCTTGCCATTCATTATGTCACCTAATCCCCACAACAAACCTAAGCGGTAAGAATTGCTATTTCCTTATGTTACTCACAGAGGAGGAAACTGAAGCTGAGCAAGGTGAAGTGGCTCACCCCCAGGTCACCCAGTAAGTGGCAAAACTAAGAATCCAGGGAGCCCGACTCCAGAGTTTATGCCTTAAACACTATAGTACATGGATAAGGAAACTGAGGCACAGACAGATTCCAGGCACTCATTCAAAGTTCCAAAGTGAGGATCTAATCATGAAAGGTATTTTCGCCTGGCATTCAATTCAGTATTTTACCCCATTGTCTTCGGTCAAGTCCAGATGCAAAGTGAACAGGGAAGAATCAGCTTCATTCCGGAGCACAGTGTCCACAGTCCCAGCCAGTGAGATGTCCCAGCTCTGTTTCTCGGTGATGAAACAGAACACATGCAGTCTCTCCCTCACCACGTGCCCCCTCTCCTCTTCTACTTATTGGCCTGCAGAGGTGGAGTCCAGCTGCCACGGAACCTAAAACTGAAATATGTTTGAGAAACCACTTTAAGAAATATATAATTATGGATACAAAATTAGATTTATTTATTTAGAGTGAGAAATGAAATCATATCAAATGACAAATGTCAGAAAGCTAACAAACACCACAAACATTCCAAATGCTGTAGAAATAATATTTTTCTGATGAAATGCCTGATAACCTCCCTCATACCTTTCTCCCCTATTGTTTTTTTCCTACATAATTTTGGATGCCTCTTTCTATAACAACCAAAACATAAGTCAGCCATTTCCTTAGGATGGTTGATTGATTTGTATTTAATTGATAATTGAGATGCACAAAACATCAGCCACTTTACCCATAGACATCCTTTGTTTGGGTCAAGTTACTACAGGTTTTTGTCCTATAAATGCAGGAATTCTGATAAAATTCTATTTCATGAAATTTATCTCAAAAAAGACAAATATGTAGTGCATTTGTAATTGTATATAAGGCATTATCAACTGTTAAGATATTCCTGACAGGAGAGAACATCTATTAAGACTAAGCATTGAGGATTACTCGATTCTCTACTAGTAAATTTAAATATTACAGAAGAATTATTCTCAGACTAACTTCTGGTTCCATCCACTTTGAACCCTGGCTGTCCTCCACTACTCACATACTTTCAGAGCTCTGTGTTGTAGGACACGTTTGTGTCACAGTAGAACCTCTGACCCTGTCCCCTCATGGCACAACACCACGAGAGTCAGCACAGTGGGAAGGAACTGAGACTCAACACTACACTCAGGTGTCCAGCAGTGTCCCAACTACACATCAGTGTGGCTTCAGACCACATCAAAGTATCCCACGGAACCAAAAAATGTGTATCCTCAACCCTACATCCCCTTAGTCAGATTCAAGAAACACCCCTGGCCACAGCAACATCATCTGAATGGGAGAAAGTGGAACAGAAAGTTGGAGTGGAAAGAGATAACTAACTTAACCAAAATATTTTTGTTTAATATCTTATTTTTTCAAAATTTAAAAAAACTCAGCCGGGCGCGGTGGCTCAAGCCTGTAATCCTAGCACTCTGGGAGGCCGAGGTGGGTGGATCGCTCAAGGTCAGGAGTTCGAGACCAGCCTGAGCAAGAGCGAGACCCCATCTCTACGAAAAAATAGAAAGAAATTATCTGGACAACTAAAAATATGTATATATAGAAAAAATTAGCCAGGTATGGTGGCACATGCCTGTAGTCCCAGCTACTTGGGAGGTTGAGACAGGAGGATCACTTGAGCCCAGGAGTCCGAGGTTGCTGTGAGCTAGGCTGACGCCATGGCACTCTAGCCTGGCAACAGATCCAGACTCTGTCTCAAAAAAAAAAAAAAAAAAAAAAAAAAATTAAAAAAAACTCATGGCCATGTGCACACGTTTCTAAAGCCTCTCCCAGAGTTGTGGTTGGAAGCTGTGTGAGTGAGGGACACTAAGCTTATGCCATGTTGGGCAAAAAAAGGCTTTCTATCCATTGGAATGTTGTCTTTTTTGCATAAGAAAAGGACATGAATATACTTCCCTTTTGGCCATCTTTAAGGATCATTTGTCTCAAATATCTTTGTAACAAAAACTTGACTTTTCAAGATTTATTTGCACTTAATAGAATTCTCTTCTACATCATAGATAGCTTCATGGAAATTAAATAAAGAATCACAAGACCTGTAATATTCTAGATCGATTTCTTTGACTCTAGCTTTTAGAGAAAGCAAGGGCAGAGCTGGAAGTTGGCTAGCACAATGGCCACAGTTACAATTATAATACAATTAAATTATGACATAAAAATACAATGAGTCACAGTGGGACACCAACCTAACTTATTAACAGTGAAAAAAATTGTTAGCCAGTTGTTTTGCTTCCTACATACATAACTGGTTTAATTTTTGCATTGGATAAATCCACAAATTTTCTTATACATAAAATGAACATAATCCTACCTCCTCTTACATTGTAAATTTACAGGAACAGAAACCATGTTTATTAGGTTACTCTTATATCCCCAATTCCCAGAGTCTTTGCAAACATGTGGTAGCTAACATGTAAATATCTGATGAATGAAAAATATCAAAAGATATCATTATTCAACTTGAATTATTTTCTATGGCACATACTAATACAAATTTCCAATTGCTGTTATAATAAATTATCCCCACTTAGTGGTTTAAGCAATATAAATGTATTATTTTACAATCCCGAAAGTTAGAAGTTTGAAATGGGTCTTCTGAGGCTAAAATTAAGGTGTTAGCAGGGTTACATTACTTTTGGAGGCTCCCAGGGGAAACCCATTTCCTTGACTATTCCAACTTCTAGAAGCCGCCTGCTTTCAATGGCTCATGGCCCCTTCCTGTGTCTTCAGAGCACATCATTCCAGCCTCAGATTCCCTTGCCCCATCTTCTTTTTTCCAATTTCTAATGGGGAAATGGCACAAGGGAATCTTGCCTGCCTCTGGTAAAGGATCCTTGTGATTGCATTGGGCCCACCCAGATAATCCAGAATAATCTCCCCATGTAGAAATCTTTAACATAATCCCATCTGCAAAGCCCCTTTTGCTACATAAAGCAAGATGTTCCCAGGTTCTGGGGATGAGAAAATAGATATCTCTGGGGGCCATTATTCTATCTACCACGCAAACTAAGAAATCACTCCTGGGATATTTGTTTTTAAGGACAATTACAGGAATCCACAGAGTATAGCCCTTCTGACTTCTAGGCTAGTGTTTCTTCCACTGAAACAATACTTGCACTAAAGTAGAAATTTTAAAAATGCATTTTAATGTCTGGAAAGATTTACTGGACACAAAGACCACGATGAGGTCTATATTCATATTGAGAATTAGTTATAGATGTTGGGGAAGTTGGTTCTCTTTATTTTAGCAGTTTATAATCTGGAATGAGTGGACGTATCATAGACCTTTGACGCTCACCACCCCCCCTCTACCAGTTCCTTCCTTTCTGCCTATTCAGTTCTGGGACACACTCAACGTGCTCTATGAGTAGGGACTTACTTTCACTTTTCTCAGTTGCCTCTCTTCGCTTTATGAGTTACACTGAAACTAACTTGGCTCAAGTGACAAGCTTAGGATATTTGTTTAATGATGCTTCTCAGAGAGCTGACAACAACTTAATTATGGACAGCATATGATAATAACTAAAAATATTTTCAGGAGAATATGTGTTGCAGATTGCCTCGTTATAAATTAAGAAGCAGCAGAATTCCTGACACGTTCTAGGTGCTCAATAAATATTTGTTGAACTAATTACACACTTATGGAGAACGAGTGTAGTATGAGGATACTTCACGTTCATACAGTAGCTCACCTCTTTATTCTGACTGTGATTTAACAGTGACTCTAGAGGCACAAACGGTACAATTAATCGATAAAGAGACAGAAACAAGAAGCAAGAGGTCCCCAGATCTAATGAGCACCCTGAGGACAACAGGCATGAAAAACCTCTTTTGTAACTTAGTGTGTACCATTGAGCATCGAAGCAGCCCAGTACCAGTTCTTAGGCCTGACTCAACAAAGTGCCACCCCTGAATCATCTGACCACTTCCTGGGTTTTCCCCCTTGAAGGTTTCACACCCAGGGTCTGCTCGCACCCCACCCTGCTGGGGGATGATCTCAACAGGGCTCATTAACTAAAGCCTTGACAGACCCCGCTTAAGTAATGGTCCCTGTGGAAACCAGAATCCCATCTCTGGAGACGGAGAGAGGAAGGTTTAGACAACCACAGTTAGTTGGGAATTTCCTCCTACATGTCATCTGTGAGAACCATCTGACCTCACAAGCAAGACTCTCTGTGGTGAGAAAGGGTGGTGTGTGCCTTACAGGAAATTCAAAAATGACTTCAGAGCATTACATATGTGATTAGCAAAAGAGTGAAGTGTAGCTATGGAATCTTGCTTCTGATTTTTAGAGTAGAAAGAAAATTGGGCTGGAGTGGGGGGAAGAGAGGTCCCCGAGGATGGGTGGACTTGGCCATGCAGTCTAAGGGGGAAACGCTCCCCGTGGCCTTCCTCATTCATTCCCAAATATTTACTGGGCACTTGTTAAGGGGCAGGCCACTGTTCCAGCCCCTCCGCCTCCTCGTCCCTGTTTTCTCCTCCCGCCAGCTCTCTCTTTTTGTTGTTCCCAGTTTGAATATTTTTCATACTCAGAGCTGTATAAACTTCTCTTCATCACCAGACTCTTTGATCTATGAACAATAGCAGTTCTTTGAATAGCAGAATAGAAATATCTGTTTCATAATTTCACTTTTTCTAGAGACTTTGAACATAACCATGTCAGGAAAATTTAAAGTTAAAGTGTTCCCATGGTTTGACCACGCCCTGACCTCCTTTTGGTTTTCTTATTTCCTTTTCATAGTGTTTTTATTTTTTACCCAATTTGGTCACACTCTTTTGAGGCTAATTATATACTGGCCTTGCAATCTTCACAAGATTTGCACATGACAAGTTCTGATTTGCTTGTTAGTCAGTGAAGGCAATCTTCAAAATGAAGCTTCATAAATAACCAAAAGGAAGATTTTATACTCAACAGTAAAGCTAATTTATACTTACAAGGATTTTTCCATGATGCATTATACAGTGTTAGGCATAATATTTTAATCTCCTACACTTTAACACACATTTCAGCCATCTTGACTTTGATTGACCTATGGCGTCTGGATGCTTCATAATGTATTGTGGAATATACAACGCTACACCATATCATGGGTTGTAATGTGTTATTATGCAATTCTGTAAGACTCTCTCACTTTCTTACACGCATGCACACACATGCACATAGACACACGTGCACACACACGCTTGCACACACACATTTAGATGCTTATATTCAATGGTCCCCAAACTTAAATGATATTTCTTTTCTTCTGTTACCTATTAGTTATTTTCTGTTAGCTGAACAAAAACAACTCTGTTCATTTCTGAGAAATTCTAAAGATGTGTTTATATAGATAGCAGTGCATGCCAACAACCTAAATATAGAATTTTTCCTAGGGTTCTCTCAGCACTCATCATAAAGTACCATCGATGATATGACCAAAAAATAACCTATCAGGAAAAAAATGTGTTCTGATAAACGAGAGGCAAAGAGATCTAGGTTCTAGAAATAGTTCAACTGCTAATTAGCATTGTGACCTTCAGGAACTCATTTAACCTTTCTGAACTTCTTAAACAAACTATTACCTTTCCTACTTACTTTGTAGGTTAGGAAGAGAAAAGAAGAAGAATGTTTGTGAAGGCAGCTCGAACAATTTAATCTTCTACACAGACAACTTTTAAAGTCAACTGCATCTAAGTTCATAGAGTTGCTTTAGAATGAAAAATATTTCTCTGTGCTTAAGTAGATCCATTTTGAAACTGTTTTTAAAAATGGAGATTGATTAACTTTTCAGACAACTAACCACTTTTATTAAAAGAAACCGTATGAGCCACACTGTATTAGGTGCTACAAAATCCTAATATGTTTACATTCCCAGATTCACATTCAGGCCCCTTCTGTGACACTCCAACTCTGCACCCCTATACCTTATCAGAGCCAGACACTCTACAAAATACTGACAACTTGTGACAGCTGGAAGCATAGCTATCCTTCAAAAATCCAGGTGGACAGAGACTAAGCTTTTCATGTGACTTCTTACATACACAACCAATTAAGAGATTAAAAGGACATACTAGTTTTAAAAAGTGTTATTCACTGACACCGGCAGTGTGTTGGCACTGTGTTTTGACTGCACTGACAGGAGCATATTTATGGGGAAGAATTCCACCTAGATTCTTTTGTTCAGCTCATTACAATTGATTTGTTACTGGTATAAACTCAGGGTTATTATAATAATTAGTGCAGTCATTAATGTGATGAAATAGTGTTTCCCAGCTACAGTAATATCCAAATGCAAGCCTGGTTTTCCTCCTCTGTTAAGTGGCATGCTCGCAACACTCTGAGACTGAGGAGGTTCTTGACGCTCCATATTAAGCTGAGGTTCCTTGACTTTTATTCTTTTTTGGTTTCCCTATTGAATTTTCTCAGCTTGCGATTACACCCAGTTTGTACAGCGCAGTGCCAGCGGAGTGACAAACACCATCACGTTAGTCAAAGGCAGGATCTGAAGAGTGCAGGTGTTCAGAAGATTGCACACCATGCGATGTTTGACTGTGGGATTCATTACGGCTTCTGGGAAGACAGCAGCACTTGAAAGCCCCCAATGACAGAAACGCATTTGCAGCTTGCTGCCAAGCCATACAGATGTGGAGGGAATGTTTAAAATCATCTAGCAGAGACATGTTCAAGACCACCTGAGCCACCTTTGTGGCTCTTGTGCCTGCTTTGTTAGAGCCACAGGCTCGTACACCTGCCAAGAAGTGTGAATACCCCTCTAGGTCTTTGTAAAATGCATCTGTGTGTAACTTTTGATAGCTTTTACAAAACATGCGATTACTGTTCAGAGTTAGTTCCCTTCAGCTGCTTGCTAGTCAAGGGAAGCAAGGTGTAAACATTTCTCAGTGGGCTGGAATTCCAAATGCCACTTGGATCCTGGCCTTTGGGCCTTTTTATGTCGTCTATGCATGTGTTTCGGGCATGTTTAAGCTGAGAAGTTTAGGGGGCAGGTTCCAGGGACAGGTAGTCTGGAAAAATCACCAGTTCGTGTTGAAAATTCACCTTTGTGACAAATTTGGGAACGGTGATTTGAAGTAAACAATAACAAATCATTCAGTTGTGGTGGAGCCAATGTGGCAATATGCTCCGACATTCATATTTAACAATATCAATTGCCTTTTTATGTATAAAAGTCATGAATAAGGAGATTTTGGGGGGAGTTGGAATGGTACGTTGAGTTGCAAACTCATTAACACTTGGCTTTTGAAATGGAAGAAAATAGTGCTGAAGTGGTTGCAGCAGCCTTTGGGGCGAAGAGAATGACAAGGCTTAACACGAACTTTCTCCCGTCGCCTGAGGCCCGAGACCCTGTCACGATGTCCAGGACGGCCTCCCCAGAGACAGGCAGGGGGACTCTGAGGTTTCATAGCTCCAGAGACTTTGGAGTTGCAAATCAAATTTTTCACAGTCAGTCATCTTCTTCAGAAAAGTTGAGCAGGAACAATGGCAGCTATTTTACATGAATTTATTTAGGTCCGTGGTTAATTAATTCTCTAGCAGCTTCGCTTAGCACTTAGCATTTTAGTACCATGCATCCTTTCTTCCGTTGCATGAACCTTTTTTCTCTTTCCCCCTGCGGGTTCTTTGCCTGTTCTCAGAAGTTCCCTTGCGGGTCCTTCTTTCCTGCAGGAGCTGCTCCGCGGTGGCACAGCAATTATATTTGTACTCAGGCCAGAGGGTGTGAAGTTCTTTCTTAAGGTTATGGGCTTTCCCTTTTCCCCTCTGCCCTTCCTTCTAGGAAGTCATGGTTTGCAGCATCCTCTCAGGGCAGGTTTTCACGAACCGCACCATTAGGGACGGGAAAGAGGACTAACAGTCCAAGTGTCAGCGCCACCTCTTGCTGCAGACCCGGTCCCTGTCAAGGTCCATGGTGCAACTGGCTCCCCACACGCACCCCACAGACTCTTCCCGGAAGCCGGATCACTCGCCTCTGCTTTCCCGACTTCACCCTGCTGCGTCCCCTCAGCTTCTGGGCTTTTCTGTCTGGGTCTTTGCCAGAGCCTTAGCAGATCCAGAGCTGTTTCTCTAGGTACCTTTTACAGTTACTAGTAACATGATTGCTTTTAATAGTTGTGTAGAAGCCAAACGCAAGAGAGCTACTGTACGATTCCATTTGTATGAAATTTAAGACTAGGCAACAGTAATCTGTGGTGACAGACATCAGATCTCCTCTGAGGGTGAGGAGTGTTTAAAAGGGGGCATTTTCTGGGTGATAGAAATGTTTTCTATGATGACTGGACTGTTGGTCACACAGGTAAATACATTTGTCAAAACTTATCTGACTGAATACTTAAGGTCTGTGCCTTTCACTGTAAATTTTACCCCAATAAAAATAAAATCTATATAATAGGGGGAAAAAGAACAATGAAAGTACCAACTATGCATAGTAAAGGATGATAAAGATAAAAAGTACATAGAGAATTGAGTTCAGGAAATACCTTACTTAGAGATGTTATTCTTTTCCCTCCCTTCCTTCTTTCCTTGCCAAATGTCTATCAAGTTACTTCTATGGGCTGAAATGTCAGAAAAGAGATGGCACATTTAAATGAAGTTGACTTGCATAGAGTTTGATAAAGGGGCAATTTGCAAAGGTATGGACTGGGGTAAGGAAATGAACAAGGTGTAGCGCACAACCCTGGGCTTAGGAACAGTGGGAGCCATTGCCAGTGCTAGGCCTGACCGGGGGGACAGTCAGAAGAGTTACCACAACCCAGAAAGGGAAGCCATATGGAAACGGCCTCCTGAGAGGAGCCATGGCCTCTCTTTAAAGAGTTGCTGAGGCCGGGCGCGGTGACTCACGCCTGTAATCCAAGCACTCTGGGAGGCCGAGGCAGGCGGATTGTTTGAGCTCAGGAGTTCGAAACCAGCCTGAGCAAGAGCGAGACCCCGTCTCTATCAAAAATAGAAAGAAATTAATCGGACAGCTAAAAATATATAGAAAAAATTAGCCGGGGGTGGTGGTGAATGCCTGTAGTCCCAGCTACTCGGGAGGCTGAGGCAGAAGGATCGCTTGAGCCCAGGAGTCTGAGGTTGCTGTGAGCTAGGCTGACGCCAGGGCACTCACTCCAGCCAGGGCAACAGAGTGAGACTCTGTCTCAAAAAAAAAAAAGAGTCGCTGACCAATTCCCAGCAACCTGCCTCACTTCCGGACCTCAGTCTCTTCTTCCCTCCCAGTCCCCAGCAGGGGCCTCCCATAGGCCTGCACAGCTGGAATCCAAACACCAGGCCGCCTGCCTCCCAGCCTCCCAAGGTCCAGAGCAGGAGAGGGGAGAAAAGAGGATGCGGGGGACACGCTGAGGACGCGCAGTCCCGCGGTCGCTGGAGTACACCTGGTGCTACGGATACGACAGAGGCGAAACCCTGCTCCTCCGGAGTCTTGCGTCCTTGGCGGGGGCAACGGAAAACAAAGAGGAGGGTCGCAATACGTGGGCGCAGAGAAGTTTAGACTGGATTGAAAACTGAGATGGGGGCGGGGATGAGGTTGGGAGATCTGGCATCCAAGGCCTCTGCCAGGGAGCACGGCTCAGCTGAGTCTTACTAGGAGGCAGACAGAGACAGGAGTGTGCCAGAGAGGATGGCGCAGCTTGTGCAGAAGCCACGCAGTGAGAGACTGATTACATGTTACCGAAACTGGACCACACGATGGAAAGGACGCGAGGCTGGAGCTGAAGCTGTAAAAGAGGACAGCTGTTAGGCCCTGGGCAGACGTGTTTGGGAGCCTGAATTTTATTTTGTAGACAATAGATATCCACTGAGATGTTCTCAGTAGGCAGGAGACAAAGCCAAGCGTCACTTACAAAGATTTCACAGTGAGGCGGTACATGTGCTGGATTGAGCTGTGGTAAGACTGGGGCCCAGACAGGAGTTAAAGTCTAACAGTGAAACAGGGCAGTGGCCGGGCACGGTGGCTCACGCCTGTAATCCTAGCA
>CAUYSK010052372.1:0-26076 GCA_963575035.1 Avahi laniger
TGGTTATATGTGGTGTTTGGTTATTCATACAATGTGAATTAATCAGATCAGGGTAATTGGGGTGTCCATCATCTCAGGTATTTATCATTTCTTTGTGTTAGGAACATTCCAATTCCACTCTTTCAGCTATTTTAAAGTATGTCCTGGTTATAGTCACTTTGGTATGCTATCAAATATTGTTCATTCTATCTAACTATCTATATTTTTGCATCCATTAACCATCTCCACTTTGTTTCCCCCTCCACACTACCCTTCCCAGCGTCTGGTAACCACCATGCTACTCTCTGTCTCCCTGAAATAACTTATTTTAATATTTAGCTCCCACATCTGAGTAAGAACATGCAACATTTGTCTTTAAAAAAAGAAAGGTCAACTAATTCCTCTTATAAAAAAAAATAATCGGTTTTACTTCAAAAACAAGAGATCGAGGTGGGAATAACTGGGGAGATGTTGGTCAAAGAGTACAAAGTTTTAGTTACACAGGAGAAATAAGTTCTAGAAATCTATTGTACAGAATAATGACGAGCATTAATAACAATATACTATATACTCGAAAATTTCTAAGAGGGTAGATTTTAAATCTTTTCACCACAAAAAATAAGTATGTGAGGTAAGACATATAGTAATTTGCTTGGTTTAATCATTCCATAATGTCTACATATATCAAAACATCACATTGTATCTGTAAATATTAATATATACAATAAAAAAGACCCAAAAAAGGCAAGAGATCAAGAGGTTCACAAATCTTTTCATCTTTTCTCATTCGAAATATTGCGTGAAAATGTCACCAACCATGAGACCACCAATTAAAGAACCAAAAAATTATCTAGTGTTTATCATACTATCACCAAAGTGACTCTAAGATACTGAACAGCAGCAATCTGATACCATTTCTAACATTGTGCTCAACTGGTGGGTTTTTTTTTTTAAGATACTGTTTTAAATCATTATATTTTATTATTTTTAAATGCACGTTTTTAATTTGTTTGTGGGGTGGGATGCTGGTTTTCTTTTTTAAGGTTGGGGCATTTTACCACCAGAATCCGTAAAGGCAGTGGCCAGAAGGAATGAAATGATTCAAAGGCATCATACTGCCAGGTAATTTAGCAATGTTGTTTTATTTATTTTCTATTCATTCACTTGCTCATTTGTTTGCTATATATGGTTGATTAAAGATAAAAGCAAAATTAGAAATCACATAGTGAAGCTAACAGTGGTATAGGCCCACAGATTATAATAGTTTATCAATGTCTCATAATTAAAATGCACAGCTGTGATTCCTCTGAAATTCATATTGGTATTTCTGTCTTCAATGACTTCAGTTTGACCCAAAGACAGGAGCCAATTTGCCAACCCAACTTCAGACTACGCCATCAGAGCTCAGCCAACCCTGTGTCAGCCCCCAGGGGCCTTCAGCTGCAGCAGTGATGACTGCGGTGTGGCTCCAGAGTGAGAGGAGACATAGCATCAGTTTTTTCAACACGGAACCCTAAGTGGTCCAGGCGACGACCCATGAGCAAAGTGAAGTTAGCAAAAGCACCAGCAAGTCTTTCCCTTCCCCCTCTGCCAGCCGCTTGCATTGATTTGTAAACACTGAGACCTGATCGTCTAATCGCCCACTAACATTGTTCTGCAGAGTTTAACACATTGACTGCCACACAAACAAACCACAGTGTTTTATTACGAAAATAGAATAACAACTTCAAGTGTGATTTAAAGGTAAACATAAATAGAAAAATGAAATGTCTTGACTTCTATTCATTTACTCCACGCTTTTAGAATTAAATTGCCAATGTTAATTGTAACAATAAGAACATCAACAGGTAAGATTTTATAGATGCTTTCTGCAGCCCTGGGGTCAAAACTAGAGTGAGTTAAATACAACTCTCATGGCAGTTAATGTGTTGAAAACCTCTTCCCGGTACTTTAGGTTCTTTTCTGAGAATCAATCTCTGGCAAGAAACTCCCTGTGCTGTGTCACTCCCCTCCCTGCGAAATTTGCCCTGTTGGAAGTTACGTCCTAAAAACTGGCCTTGGACTTCCACTGTGAGGTTGAGACAAATGCTTCTTCTTCAGATCTTACTCCATACTCCTTCCCAGCGGCTCTGTGGGGATCCGTGTTTCCACTGGACAAAGTTCAGATAAACAGTGGGAGGACACAGGAGAAGCAGAGGTGCTACTTTGGGGCAGGCAAGAGGACATTAAATTATATTTCTAATGGTTTTCTTAGGGCGTATAAGATATATTGTTCTGTTTTTAGGACAGAAATGGAAATGTATGCTATTTACCAGCAAAGGAGAATGGAAAAAGTCAATGCCAAGGGCCTAGCGGGCCTGGGGGCGCCATTCCTCTGTGGTTCCAGCATCCCCGCGGGCCCAGCTGCCTACCACGCCAGAAGCATGCTCCCCACCAGCGACCTGCACTTCCACAGGAGCACCCTCAGAAACCTTCAGGGAAACCCCATGCTGGTGGCAACTGGACCACACTTTACGGAGAGCTGGGGACAGAAATGTCGTCGACTCAGGAAAGGTACAGGGAATCAGAAAGTTCTGGACAGTGATACTGAGAGTTCCAAAAGCCAAACAGAAAAAAAACTCCTAGCCCAGACTCATGCATTTCCCTATGAAGAGGATCAGTATGCAAAAGACCCGGAAATTGAAGCATGCGATGATCTGAAGTCAAGTGAAACCAATGAAAAGCCAAATATAGCCTTTCCCGACCCCTGTGGAGAGTTCCAGCCGGCATACAGAAGACCCTGGGGATCTCACGCTGCTGCCCTGGAAACAAAGGCATGGGATGGTGAGAAACAGGCTTCAGAACACGTGTTTGCAGACTGTGGTGAAAACAGTGGGATTTGCCCTCCACTCCCTCAATCGTCCCTGCCAGGTGGGTATGCAGGGGCCAGTGGCAGATCCTTATTAACCACGGGTTGTCAAGTCCTTAAGTTATTACATAGGGAACTGTAGTCTTCGTGCCTCCTTTTAGACTTTTTTTTCTTAGTCCTGTTTAGAATTACCTCTTCTTGAAGTCACTTTATTACATCAGTTCCAAAAAGCCATATGAGTGAAACTAGTCTTATTTATCTATTGCTATATAGAGAACTTTCAACTAAGACTGGGAAGATAAGTAAGTGTCAGGAACTTGGGGAAAACCTACCAGAATTTTAAGCTAAAATTTTAATTTAATTTACTGTTAATGTCTTCAACACAAAATAGAGGAGTTTCTTGCTTAAAAGAGAATTCTACCTTCCCTGTATCTAAGTGTAGGAAAAAATAGGCAATTAAACAGAAGCATTATCTTAAGTGTGACTATTGTTGTAATATCTTCTAATCTGTAAGTATTAATGCACTACCCCCCAGAAAACACATACTGAATAATTTTCTAGAATTTCTTTAGATGAAAATATTTTAAAACACGGGGATTGTGGGGTGTGCATAATATAGCCTCCAAACCAACTGCTTCCCTACAAAGTGTTGGTTTGCCATTTTGGTGAAGATATAGTTAAATTCTTGCCTCACCTAGAGAGCATGATAATCACATAATATCATAGAACATAATAGCATTAATCTGGAGACTTAAATCCACAGGGCATTCTGTTGGAATCTGAGAGAAGCTGGAGCAAATCTAGAACTTCTTTGTATACTTAAAATAATGCTACCATTAAAGATCCTTCCAGCTTTCAGCTTCCACTCTTCCCTGGAAATGTTATACCACAAAATAATTTCCTTTCGTTTTAAAGGAACACATGCACTGGTTACAGCTGGGGGAAATCTTTCTTTGGATGAAGATATTCAGAAATGGACTGTGGATGATGTACACAGCTTCATTAGTGGCCTTCCAGGTTGCTCAGACTATGCTCAGGTGACTTAATATTGAAGTATTTTCTTAAAAGTAGGACTGTTTGAAATGTATTTCCTACACAATGAGCTTTGTCAAACTTGCCTTTTTCCCCTAGAGAAGATTCCTACCACCCTCCTTTTTCTACGCCAGTCTCCCTGGGATAGGTGCCTCTGACTGCTAGAGCTTGGGCCTCCCCAGCATCAGGGGAGGTGGGGAGAGCCAGTATCTGGCTTTAGTTTCTGTCCCACCAAGATTCCTAAGAAGCGGGAATTCTCCCAAAATTAGAAGGAAGTTCAGAGGCTGAACATCCAAAAAGAATGAGAAATTTCTACTATATTCCCTACTCATCCATATAGCAAACATTTTTGGAGTGCATATTTCTGTATTAGGAGTTTGGGGCTGCTCTTGGTAAATAACAGAAATATATAATTCATTCTAAAAAGGACAAGAAACCAATAGATCTCGAAAATAGGAAATTAATTATTTTTAAATTCTGTATTTATGCCGGGACAATATAAAAATGTACACACATAAAATTCAATCTGGTAGGTAGATACTATTTTTTAGAATTATAAAATGTCAGGACGGTTAGTAAGAAAACTAGCCTCACTCATACGGGAAAGTTGGTGACAAAAGTCATGGGTTGGTAAGTTCTGGAAGTTTATGTCAATGCTACATTTTCATGCATATAGTTTACTTTTTCGAGTGGTTTAATAACACAAGTCTAAGCAACAAAGTGTCTACTAAATCTAGTATCATTATCTTTGGTTTATATGTTAAAGGAAAAGAAAGCAAGACAAGAACATTGTGGTTTAATGGCATGATAATTAACTGATGTTAGAACTGATTTTTTTCAGATCTCAGTTTTGTGAAATATTTTCCTATAGTATAATGTTGTTCATTCTTTTTCTTTTTTTCTTTTTATTATTATTACTGTTTTGGTTCTGTTTATGGGACTTACAGGAAAGCTATATGGAGTAGTAACTAAGAGTATGGCTTCCGAAGCCAGAAAGTACAAATTCAAATCCTGGCTTTTCTATTTTCTGGATGTGTGACCTAGGACAAGTTGCCTCTCTTTTCTGTGCCTCGGTTGTTTCATCTGTAAAATGGGGATAATAGCAATAACAAATTTTCAAGGGACTGTGGTGAGCATTAAAGAGTGCCTGGCACCTTGTCAGTATTCAACAAATGCTAATTTCATCATTATATCCTACGGAAAGCAGAACCTCAAGTTACTTACAAGGCAAATTGTATTCGTCAAGTCACACATTTTTGTGTTTTTTAACATAATCTGATTAAAAAAATTGTCCTGTTCAATGAATATAACCCTATTATTTTATTATTAGTCATTAGTCATGGCTAAGTCACTTTTTAAATTTATCTATACCACTTGATCAAGTGCCACATCAACCACTGGTACAATGAAATTACTAAATTCTGATAACAACCAGAAACTAGCAACCCCTTGTATAATGAGCATGTGATTGCTGACTTCTGGGAGATCGAATTTGTTTGAACTCTGATTATTTTTAATCAATCAGTGATCCGTAGACATAAAAATGTAGTTTATAATAATTGCTCATGCAATAAATAATGCTACGTGCATTTCATACTTAATAATCCCAAATGTCCCGTTGTGGGTACATAGAAGTCCCATCAACATGAACACTCCAAACTTTGCTGACTCATTATCTCTCACTGACAGATGCCAGTGCCCCTTCCACACCCCAAGAAGTGGTACCAGTGATTTCTAGGTGTTTCTGAAATGTGTTTAGGATCAAGTCCTGCTTTTGCTTCCTCATTAGACTCTACCCCCTCCAAGTGATATAGGTGACATCAACTGAAACATGCCACTGCTCTGCGGTGCACTTCTGCTCTGCTCTGTGATGTTATTCTACACAGAAATGGGAAAACGTTCCCCCACCCCGGTGCAATAGCCCTAAAGCAGCACTTCTTGTGTGCAGCTCTCACGAGGACCCTTGCCTAAAACGTCCCACAGGTTTTACTCATAGCCTCTCTTTAAACAGGTCGGACCAAGCCCCTGGGACCAGTTGAGGTTATATCTACCATCTTCCCCCTGTCCTCTCCTTCCTCACCTCTGCCTTAGGTGCCTAACAGCAACCTCCAACCACTCGCCTCCTGTAGGTAGAAAAGAAATTCAGAAAAAAATAACCACAACAAAAACCCAAAGCCCCTATGCAAATGAACTCTTTTAAAAAGATGTATGGAGAGGGTTGGTGGCTCAGCCCTTTAGGGACATACAAGAGACCCTGTAACCCATTTTGTTTGTTTTAAGTAAATGTCTAATTCAAAACCCTTAGCAGATAAAATATTCTCTCTAAAAATAACTAAAATTACTAAAAATATGTGCGCATTTATATTGCTCACATGTCCCAGAGTGCTCTGGTGAGAGTGAAGGGGCACATCTGAGCAACAGGGACGTGTACCGTGTCCTTGCCTCAGGCCCTGAGTACATCCGCCATGACTGAGGGTTAGGTCCTCGCACATTTCAGTCCCTGGCCACCAACCTACCTCCGTTTGAAAATTTATCCGTGTAGTTCCTCCTCCTTTGGAGGCTCACAAATGGTCCCTTCACCCCTCGCTGGAAACCCTAGGAAAGAGAAATGAGGTCTGATTTCCACTATAAATACAATTAACCGTTTTCATCAGCTCTCCCTTTTCTGAATGGCAGTGGGATAAAGCAAGGAAAATCCTGGATCAGAATCGTGAACTGTTATTTTATAGGTTGTTATTTTATAAGTTGTCTAACTGACAAGTTGTGTGTCTTGTGCAACTGAACCTTTTCTGCATTGGTTCTCTCATTTAGAAAAACTTCTACTGATACTAACACCTACTCTTAGGTATTATGGATCATGTGCCAGGCACATCATTTAGATTATCTTTTATATATGATTTATACCATCATTCTACAAAAAAGATATTAAGCCCAATTTTGCAGCTGAGTAAAACTGAGCATCAAGTTAGCTAAAAAAAGCAAGTACTTAAAAAATGTGTATGTGACTTCAAATCTGTCTTTGTCAATTATCATTATTCTACATGGAGGATATTGAGCCGTACAGTTTCCGACCAAGGATCCCTGGGTCCTAGGAGTTATAAAGGTGGTAAGAGAGATCCTTGTGTTGTTTTGATATTTCAAAAACACCTAAGAGAAATCATACATTTCCCCAAGATAAGGCTACACAGACCAACTCAAACTGCCAGCCTTTTTGCTTTGGCCCAAATTAAGTTATGTTAGCCATTTTCTATGATTTACTTAATTAAAATAGGAAAAGAAATAATTAATAAATTAGTTTGTAAATGCCTAAAATCTATTAGAACACAAAGCTCTTCCTGGAACAGGATCTTTCCAAGAAAGATTCTTTCAGCTAGTCCTGAGCTGTAGAACACATAATGAAACAAGACAATGTGTTTGCTCTTGTCGTGGAGCTCGTGGTCCAGAAGGAGACCAGTGAGCCACCCCACATCAATGCTATGGGCAGGGTTTGAGGCACGGTGGGAACACATAGAGGGACTCTCAGCCTCCTAAAGGAAGAGGCCTCTAAAGTGAGACCTGAAGGTGAGGAGGGGAGGGGAGGCAGGAGGGAGGTAAAGGAGGAATCTCCAAGGAAGAGCCAGAAGCCAGAGAAAACTTAGTACGGCTGCTTAGAGAGCAGTTTCCAGAGGCACAGGGGCCAGGTCCAAGGTGGGAGAGGTAAGAACAGCAACATGGAAGAGGTCGAAGGGGCCAGGTCACAAGAGCCTTAAAGACCCAGTATAGGATTGTGACTTTATCCTAAAGGCGGCGGAAGTTTTAAGCAAAAGTGGCATGATTAGCTTTATGATTCAGAAAGGTCTCTCAGGTTGCTTTTATGAAAATAGTTTGAAGGGGACAAGACCAGAGGGGAAGCCTCCTCAGATGAGCAATAATGGAGTTGGATCCAGGGTAGGAGCAGTGAGGGCAGGCAGATTCCTACCTAAGACGTACAATTGGCACGAGTTAGCTTCTGAGTTAAAGACACACATTAGAGAGCCTCCGGCATATAGAAACAGCACTGAAGCCAAGTGAGAGGCTGAAATGAACAAGGAAGACAAGGAGGGCCAGGGTCAGAAGCCTAAGAAGCCCTAACACATAAGGATTGACGCAGAAACAGAAGCCAGCGAAGGTGACCTTGAAGGAGAAGGCAGAGGAGCACTCAGGAGGGAGTAGCCTCACAGAGGGAAGGGAAGAGCATTGCTCAGGAAAGCGCAGTCAGCAATGTCAAAGGCAGCCAGGAACCTCAGAAATAGGAGGACTGAAAAATGTCCACACGTTTGGCACAATGGAGGCACCGGTTTGAATGGAATGGCGGGGGCAGAACTCAGACTGCTTGAGACTGAAGAATGACTGGAAAGTGAGAACATGAAAGCTGGGAGCATCAAAACCCTTTTGAGAAATCCGGCTGTGAAGGGAATGAGAGACACAAGGCAGTATCCAGACGGAGTTTGTATATTTGCATTATTTTGTTTGTTTAATCATGTGGAGACTTAACTTAAATGCCAGTGGGAAGGAGAGGTGGGAGACAAAAGAGGGGGTCATCCATCGAGCGAGGCCCCGACATGGAGGGGTGAGGACCCACAGCGTACCTGGAGAGGTTGTCTTTAAACAGCGCAGGGGGCCCTCTTCCATGGTACCAGGGCAGTGAGAGAAGATACAAGTTTTTAGGCTTATTGGTCAGAATTAGAGGAGTTCTTATCTACTGGTTTCTTTATTTTTCTTTTCTTTTCTTTTTTTTTTTTAAATTAGAAAGCTATATGATCTGCTGAAAATGTGGGAGGACTCCTTAGAGTCTAAAGTTTGAGGAGGATGGGGAAAGCTTGAAACAGGGGAAAGAAATCTCATGAGCGAACACAGGACTGCAAGGCAAGCTGAAGCTGGAGATCATGAAATTACAGTCCTATCAATCTGTCTAGTTTTTTGTATCCATCTCTTTATCTGCCTGGACTCTTTGTCCACCCGCAGCCTCCCTGACTCTTTCGACCCTGTCGTGGAAGGCATGGCCACATCCACTACCGAGTCAGAACAAAAGTGGCGCTGCTGCAAAGGCCCAGCGGTGACAGTGCTCAGCTGCACTTTCCTATCCTCCCTTCTCCATCCGCCGAAGGCAGCGCACAGAGGACGCTGCCTCTGTGAATGTGAGCGATGACATTTGTCTGTGATGGGTTTTACCCACATTCCTCTTCTCAGAGTATTTTCTCATTCATTAATTGATCCAGCAGTGTTTATTTCACATATTCTACCATAAACCAGCCACCGCATTAGGGCTGCTTGGTAAATAAGGCATGGACCCTGACCTCAAAGAATAACTATTTGAGGTTGGAGTTGAGTTCTATAAACAGAGAATTACAGGCTACTCCAAGGGTTATTAAAGAGCACAATGTATCCTTGGAGCACAGAAAAGAGAGCAACTAAAAAGCAGTTTTATAAATTTTTCTGCCATCCTCAGGCTTAATGTATCCTCCAAAACTTTTATCCAATATAAAACGAGAACTTTTTTTAAAAAAACATTTGGACAAAATTAACACCTTTTGTGTTTATTAAGGTATTTAAAGATCATGCAATTGACGGAGAAACTTTGCCATTACTCACAGAAGAGCATCTTCGAGGCACTATGGGATTAAAACTAGGGCCAGCACTAAAAATTCAATCACAGGTATGGTGATTTTACGTAACTAAATATGCATTAATGGCATGAAGCTTAAGAGAAATATGTTACTTTTATCCTGTTGTAATATAAGTAATACTATTTAACTGCTTTATTAAGATTTTCCCCTCTGTGGTTGGGGACATGACAGAAATGAAGGAATCCGATAACTTTGAATGGGGGGGTACCACGTTTCTGCGTGTAGTTGGCAAGCCATCAAGCAGTGGTGTGCTGGTAAATGTTCAACAACTAGGTCTCTTTAAAAACAAAACGAATCCTGATTTGTAGCATTTGCCAGTTTCTGGGGTATAAATCACTCCCTCCATGGCTGACAAACTCTGAATGTCACTGAAGACAGCACTGGGAAGAGATGCTCACCAGCACCCATTTTAGAGTATTTTCAGCAGACACAGTGGACGTATTGTGTCTCAGCTGCAACAGATGTCAATAACCCGAAGGGCAGAGGTAATAATAAAAATAGCAAAATCATTAGGTAAAAACAAGAAGTGATGAGTTGCGAGCACTTATTATTATAACTTTTGTTTTCCGTACAATTTAAGTATAAGTTAATTTGATTTAATTTTTAGTAATGGCTTGCAAACATCCTAAACATTTACTGATTGGCTCTTGCGAGCCGGAGCAAGCTGGCCCCAGTGCACCACTTCCCGCCAGCTCCGCTGCTCCATCCTGGTCTCGGCACTGCCATCTCTCACTGGGTGACTGCATTCGCCTTCCAGCTGTTCTCCCTGCTCCCGCCCTGCCTGTCCAGAGTGGATTCACCAAACAGTAAAAAGCGGTCCTTTTAACACATAAGGCAGATATGTCACTCTTCTGCTCAAAACCCTGCAATAACTCCCCCTTTCCTTCAGGGTCAAAGCCGAAGTCCTCTATCTTTTGTCCTCCCAACCACCATCCTTCCCTTCCAGAACTCACCATCTACGCTTTCCCCCTCGGTAATGCTGCTGTGCTCACTCTCCCCGGTTGCTCCTCGAGCACTCTGGCCATGCGTTGTCTGCAGGCCCTTCCACTGGCTGCTCGCTCTGCCTGGAAAGCTCTTCCCCCACGTCCTCGTGTTTTGCTCCCTCACTGCCTTCGTTGTCGCTCAATTGTACCTTCTCAATGAGGCTTGCTCTGATAATCCTATTTAAAGTTGCACACTGCCCAGCTCCACGCACATTCCTGTTAGCCCTTTTCCTGCCTCCCCTTTCCCCCACAACACCTAGCACCTTCAATCATAGAATGTAATTGACTTATTTGTTCTGTTCATTGATACTGCAGATTTTTCCTGCCCGCACTAGATGGTAAGCTCCATGAGAGAGGAGATCTTTATCTGTTTTGTGGGCCGATGTATCCTTAGAACACGCAAGACCCATAACAGGCCAATAATTATTTGTTGAAAGAATGAGCTTCCTAAAAGTGAAATCATAAAGCAGCAACTAATTTGCCCCAGAATTTATACAGGACTGCACCTATTTACAGTAAACATTTATGCAGGACCAGAATGTCCTTCAAAAACCAAATTTTTAGGGTAAAGATGTTCATTATTTCTAATGTAAATACTTTACTGTTTCTACTGGCATTCTTGTTTTCAACTGTTTATTTTGGAATAATTTTAGATACAGAAAAGTTGCAAAGATAGTACAGAGAGTTCACCCAGCTTTTCCTAATGTTAATGTTTTCGTAGCATAGTACCTTTGTCAAAACTAGGAAATTAACATTGGGACGATGTGGTTGGCATTCATTTTTTAAATGATTTGTTTTTCTTTAGTGAGAATACTACATCTCTTGGCATACTTAAAATGACACTTCATGATACTTTTTTCAAATCAAATTTTCTTTGGCTTTGATTTATCACTCATTTTTGGTGCTCTCATCTAATATACATGCATGCCTCTAGGAGGCTCAACTGAGGTTTTATACCCCACAGGCCACCTGCCAGCCTAACAGGATGGGGGTTCCACAAAAGCTGGGGAGAAGGCCCAGCTGATGGCAGATTTCAACCAAACAGGATAGTAGTAGAGTCCTTGGGATGGGGAACTGCCAGGGGCCCAGCTGAAGTAGCAGAATCGGAAGGAACTAAGTAACATCTGGAAGCCCCAGAAAGTGAATATGCAAGAGTTTTTCAGTGGATAAAGTAACAAGTCTGAACCTCCAAAATGAGGATCAAGGGCAAAACCCCTTTATAGGGAACATGGCTAAGAAGAAGGAAACCCGCTCTCCAGAATAGAAACTTAGGTGGGTCTGAACTAGGCACATAAGGAGAGGGGTGTACAAAGAAAAAAATTACTGGGATTTGGGAATTCAGATATACAGTTATGTGCTGCATAATGACATTTAGGTCAACAACAGATCGCTTATACAACAGTGGTCTCATACGATTATAATGGAACTGAAAGATTCTTATCACCTGATGATGTAGTAGCTGTCGTAACATCATAGCACGACTTGTTACTTACACGGTTGTGGCGATGCTGGTGTAAACAAACCTAGTGAGCTGCCACTCATAGAAATCTAGCACATACAATTATGTACTGTACATAATACTTGATGTACAATTATGTACAGTACATAATGATAATAATCGACTATGTCACTGGTTAATGTATATACTTAGTATCGTTAGTTTAAAGCGTGATCTTTCTTCTTAAAAAAGTTAACTGTAAAACAACCTGCCTCAGGCAGGGCCTTCAGGAGGTATTCCAGAAGAAGGCATTAGTATCCCAAGAGATGACAGCTCCTTGGGTGTTATTGCCCCTGAAGACCTTCCAGTGGGACAAGATGTGGAGGAGGAAGACGGTGGTTTCACTGATCCTGACCTGTGTAGGCCTAGGTGCATCTTTGTGTCTTAGTTTTTAACAAAAAAGTTTAAAAAGTAAAAACAATAAATTTTTAAATAGAAAAAAGCTTGTAGAATAAGGATATAAATAAGGAAATATTTTTTACAGCTGTACAATGAGTTTGTGTTTTAAGCTAAGTGTTATTACTAAAGAGTCAAAAAGTTGAAAAAAGCTAAAAAGTTTATGAAGTAAAAAAGTCACAGCAAGCTAAGGTTAATTTGTTCGTGAAGAAAAAAAGATTTTTAATAAGTTCAGTGTAGTCTTTGTACAGTGTTTATAAAGTCTACGGTAGTGTATAGTAATGACTGGGCCTTCGTATTCACTCCCCACTCACTCACTGACCCACCCAGAGCGCCTTCCAGGCCTGCAAGGGGAATTGCAAAGTTAGAGCTCCCTTGATACCTGGTTTTCACAGCTGTAAACGTTGTATGATTCTGAGATAAAGCAAAAGCCCACCGTGTCCTAGAATTGTGACCCCTACAATATGTAGATGCTCTATGCCTGAAATTACCTCAGCCTCCCTGCCATCTGTGTTTAATGCTGGGTTATTGAAAGAATTCAGTCTTAATTACTGTAATTATTTCCTCTTCAAAGGTATCTCAGCATGTGGGAAGTATGTTCTACAAGAAAAATCTTTCACTCCCTACCCATACAAGACAAGCATTAGATCAACCAGCAGATACAGCCCCTCTTTTGGATTCTAATTCCTGGAGTGATCCATTGAGCATTCCTTGTTCCCAGGATATGATGATTCCTAAAGGAATTGAGCAAGATGGTGCGAGAAATTAAAAGCCCTCAAGGAGGAAGACAGTCTTTACCAGTTTTCCAAAGAGTCTAGGCTATTACAAAGGGTGTGTGCGATGTCCCAGGACCGGAGGGAGGAGGACAGGGAGGCAAAGCCAGCCCTCCCGAGCTGCCCTGGAGGGTGCCTTGCCCACGAGGCCTCCTGCCAGGGCTGAATGACCCCAGCGCCAAGCAGCTGCCAGCGTACCCTCAGCAGCTAGCGGTAATGAAGGAGAGAACGTGCAAACATCGAGAAAGCTGGAGTTGAATGTTTTTTCAGGAGGAAATCCGTGAAGAAGCCAAAAGATCTGAAATTGAAAAAAGAGCGCCTTACCTCTGTTCGCCCATTTCCCATCCCCCAACCCTAAAAGAGACAAAGGCACCCCACTGGGACAGAAAGAGGCGGAAGACAAAAGGAAGAAGCACAAAACAGAGAAATGGAGACGCTGACCACAAGGCCTCCACCTTTTCTCATCGCACACGTCCCGCTTGAAGCAGGCCCACGCTAAGGAAGAGGAAAAGTCTTAACCTCAAAGTCCCAAGTTTGACCGTTACTCAGGACTAGATATTTTATTTCTGAAACAAAACTATGTTATGACTGAGGAAGACTGGAGGACTCCTTATTATCTGAGAGGGAGCTGAAAAGTAAAAGTACCCACTTGAGATTTCATCCAAGGGGTGGGGAAGAGTTATCTCTGCAAAGCAGGTTTGAACTGGCAAAGTAGAGGGAAGAAGATTAAAGTGGCTTTCTGCTTGCACCCTCTGGAACCCTACTTTCTCAACCGGATATTTAACAGAATGTGTCTGAAAGAAATACACAGGAAAATGGTAACGATTTGCTCAAGGAAGGCACTGGCTGGCAGGGGTATGAGGAAGACGTCTTACTATGTACCCCCTTGTACATTTTTAATTTTTAACTATGAGAACTTATTTTCCATTAAAACAATTTACGTTTAAAATGAACACACTGAAATCAAGCAGGAGGGAGGGAGGAGACAGGGAAGGGTAAATTCACACCTAATGGGTACAATGCACACTCTGTAGGTGATGGACACACTTATAACTGACTCAAACTGCACAAAAGCAATTCATGTAACCAAAACATTTGTACCCCCATAATATTCTGCAATAAAATAAAATAAAAGGAACGAACCTTAGTAGGCAGCCTGTGAGATGGCCCCCAGTGACCCTCGCTTCCTGGTATTCACGCTCATGTGTAATCCCCTCCCCTCGAGGGTCGGCTGGACGTATTACATGTTTTCTAAGGAGACGTGATAGAATGTCACTTCTCAGGCTTCTGTAACTGATGCTCCCTCTCTTTGGATCTTCTGAGTCCTGCCAACAGTCACGTGAGAGAACTTGAAGGTGCTATGGCTCTAGCCCACAGGCTCATGGCAGCTCAATGAGAGACCCTGAGCCAGTGTCCCCAGCTGAGCCACCCCTGGACTTTTGACCAACAGTAATTGTGAGACAATAAATGTGAGTTATTTTCAGCCACTAAGTTTTGAAGTAATTTGTTCCACAGCAATGGAGTACTAAAACAAATAAGCTGTATTCAGTAAACACAAATAGCATGCTACCCAAATTCACTTTTTGATTTGGAAAGTGGGCTTTCGAAATCATTTTCCAACAAGCCATGCTAATTTAGTTGCTTTTTTTCATTTTTACTTAGAGGAAAAGAGATTTTTTTCCTGACATAAAACTATATTATACCATCAAATATCCTTGTGAATTGTTAGTTTACTCTCTTGGTCCCTTCACAGAAAGAGAATTCTCCCAAATTTCAAAAATTTCTTAATTTTGTATAAGTTAAGATGGCAATAAGCTGATGAATAACGTGTCACGATTTTTGCTAAAAATAACTCGAAAAATACCTCACTCTCTCTGACCCCCCCGTGCTGAGAAACTCTTTAGTACACGACCTTTCACCTGTATATATAATTCCCAGCATGCAGAAGTTTCACAAAATGCTGAGTGTGAGTTTATAGATGCTATGGAGGGGAATAAAAAGAGGGGCTTAATTAATATTTTTAGTGGTAAAGGGATTAGGTGGTTCAATCCATATGATGACTTTTGAATTCCATATCCCTGCTAAATGAGTCAATTGAGTTGGTAACTGATTTGAACAGATGTATCCCAGTGTTGCTCAAAGGAAAATGTTCTGCTATGCCATCCTGGCATGTACTATCACCAAAAAAAGCACTGTGCTTAATTTTAGATCCATGCATTTAAAAAGAACCAGAAGAGCACATGAAACGGAGGCTCTCCCCAGCTCTCAGTACCCTTCTTTGGAAGAAAATAAAACTGAAATTACTTGTCCATACCAAGACTGCATTCTTTCCACATTAAGGACTCCTGAGTATCTTTTACCAAAAGGGGTATTTTAATAACAGATGACCTTGTAGTGAACTTCTCGCACTTAAAACCCAGCTTCAACAAGCACCTGAGGCTTGCATATCTGCCAGTCTCCATAAAATAATATCAGGCTAATTTATTGGGTTGTAGGCAGGATCAAATCAAATCCCAGACACAACATATATCATTTTATCTGTACATATTTCAGTATATATTTCACACCTGATCTTAGCCAAAAGGCTGAGAAGTGATATTTCAGTATATATTAATATTCCTAAAAAATGTCTTAAAAAGTCCACAATACTATTATTACATTTTAAAAAATAATAATAATTCTTTAATAGCATCAAATATCCTCAATTGTGTTGAAATTTTCCCCAAATTATTTCATTTTAAACTACTATTTCAAGCAAATGTAGTTTCTTATTATGGTAAACATGCACGCTGTTATTTTATTACAGATATCTGAAAGGTCTGCTATATAGAGAATTGCAGTAAATTCACCGTACTTATCAACCTATCCTCAGAAAGATGAATCCCTCTTTACATAAGTCAAAACAAGGCCCAAGGTCTTTGATGTGTCTGATAATAGCCACAAAATGTCATTGTGCAGCTGTGAGAAGCTAATCTCCCTGGTAAAGGGAATAGTTCATTACAACATCATTGGACACCATTTTGAAAAAATCTGAATGTTTTTAGGCTGTGTACATATTTTTTTAAAACTACATTTGTAGTTTTTCTAAAACTACACCTTTCTCTTTGGCTTGTTCCCTAATTAAGTGATTTTATTTTGCTAGCTAGAGTTACAAAAAGTTTACTAAACTGATTGTCGAATTTAATTAGTTACTTGTTTTATAGTGTTAGAAGTTATTCCCATCAAACGCAATAAAACCAAGCACCTCAAACACCCCATTACTGTAAAAAATTCTTATCACCTTTTTAAAATACAAACGCACCTCAGCAATATTTCAGATTTAATTCTGGACCATTGCAATAAAGTAAATATTGCAATATAGCAAGTTGCATGAATTTTCTGGTTTCCCAGTGCATATGTTTACAGTATACTGTAGTCCATTACGTGTGCAATAGCATTATGTCTAGAAAATGTATATACCTTAATTTAGAAATACTTTATTGTTAAAAAAGGTTAACAAGGTGAGCACATGCTATTGGAAAAATGGTGCCAATAGACTCACTCAACACAGAATTGCCACACACCTTCAATCTGTAGAAAATGCAATATTAGTGAACACAATAATATGAGATATGCCTATAGATTAGCCCGTAATCCTTGGCAGGAGAGGAGGAAACAAACTATAATTCTTCTAATTATTTTCAAACTTTGGGGAAACGCTGGTGTTTTTTTTACAGTTATAAAATTAAGCTAATCATTTGTAGTTCCTAGACTAATTCTCCTCCTTTTAATATATGCATTTTATTAGTTCTCTTTTTCAGTAATCTGCAGATTCTCAGAAATAATTAAGAAATCATCAGTTCTTCAGTATTTCTATTCAACAGTTCATTCACTGTGAATGAATTAAACTCTGCAGTCAAAAGACAGAGTGCTGAATGGATAAAAAAGTAAGAGCCAACTATATGTTTTCTGCAAGAAATCCATTTCACCTAGAAAGACACACATAGACTGAAAATAAAGGGATGGAAAAAGATAATTCCATGCAAATGGAAACCAAAAAAAGGAGCAAGAATAGCTATACTTCTATCAGATAAAATAGATCTCAAGATAAAAACTGTAAAAAGAGACAAAGAAGGTCATTATATAATGATAAAGGGATCAATTTAGCAAGAGAATAAAACAATTCTAAATATATTTAATCAATCAATCTAATCAATTCTAAGATTATTCATCATGATCAAATAGGATTTATCTCAGGGATGCAAGGATGGTTCAACATATGCAAATCAATCAGTGTGATACATCATATCAACAGAACAAAGGACAAAAACTATATGATCATTGCAATGATGCTGAAAAAGCATTTGATAAAATTCAACATCCCTTCATGACAAAAAAAAACTCTCAAAAAACTTGGTATAGAAAGAACTTGCCTCAACACAATAAAAATCATATATGACAGACCCATAGCTAGTATCACACTGAATGGGGAAAAACTGAAAGCCTTTTCTCTAAGATCTGGAACAAGACAAGGATGCCCACTTTCACCACTGTTATTCAACATAGTACTACTGGAAGTTCTAGCTAAAGCAATTAGACAAGAGAAAGAAATAAAGGGCATCCAAATTGGAAATGAAGAAGTCAAGTTATCCTTGTTTGTATAGAATATGATTTTATATCTAGAGAAACCAAAAGACTTCACAAAAAAAAGAAGTGATAAATTCAGTAAAGTTGCAGGATACAAAATTAACATACAAAAATCAGTAGCATATCTATATGCCAACAGTAAACAATCCAAAAAAGAAACCAAGAAAGTAATCTCATTTACAATAGCTACAAATAAAATAAAATACCTAAGAATAAACTCAGGCAAAGAAGTGAAAGATCTCTACAATGAAAATTATAAAACATTGATGAAAGAAATCAAGGAGGACAAAAATATGGAAAGATATTCCATGCTCATGGATTGGAAGAGTCAATATTATTAAAATGTCCATATTACCCAAAGCAATCTACAGATTCAATACAATCTCCATCAAAATACCAATGACATTCTTCACAGAAATAGAAATAATAATCCTAAAAATTATATGGAACCACAAAAGACCTAGAACAGCCAAAGGCATCCTGAGCAAAAAGAAAAAAACTGGAGGAATCATATTACCTGACTTCAAATTATACTACAAACCTATAGTAATCAAAACAGCATGGTATTGGCATGAAAACAAGACACATAGATCAATCGAACACAATGAAGAACCCAGAAAAAAATTCACACATGTATAGTGAACTTATCTTTGACAAAGGTGCCAAGAACATACACTGGGGAAGGAACAGTCTCGTCGATAAATGGTGCTGGGGAAACTGGATATTCATATGCTGAAGAATGAAACTAGACCTTTATTTCTCACCATATATAAAAATCAAATCAAAATGGATTAAAGACTTAAACCTCAGACCTGAAACTATGAAACTACTCAAAGAAAACATTTGGGAAACACTTCAGGAAATTGGTCTGGGCAAGGACTTCTTGAGTAATACCCCCAAAGCACAAGCAATCAAAGCAAAATTGGACAAATGGGATTCTATCAAGCTAAAAAGCTTCTACATAGCAAAGAAAACAATCAACAAAGTGAAGAGACAACCCACAGAAAGGGAGAAATATTTGCAAACTATCCATCTGACAAGGGATTAATAACTAGAATATATAAGAAGCTCCAACAACTCAATAGGAAAAAATCAAATAATCCTAGTAAAAAATGGACAAAGGATCTGAATGTACATTTCTCAAAAGAAGACATACGAGTAGCCAGCAGGTATATGAAAAAATGCTCAACATCATTAGTCATCAGAGAAATGCAAATCAAAACTACAATGAGATATCATCTCACCCCAGTTAAAATGGTTTTCATCAAAAAGACAGGCAATAATGAATGCTGGCAAGGATGTAGAGAAAGGGGAATCCTTGTACACTGATGGTGGGAATGTAAATTAGTGCAACCACTATGGAGAACAGCATGGAGGTTCCTCAAAAACTAAAAATAGAACTACCATATGACCCAGCAATCCCACTGCTGGGTATATCAAAAAGAGGGGAAATCAGTATATCGAAAAGATATCTGCATTCCCATGTTTATTGCAGCACTATTCACAATAGCCAAGATTTGGAATCAACCTAAGTGCCCATCAATAGATAAATGGATAAAGAAATTGCGGTACGTATACACAATGGAATATTAAATGGCCACAAAAAAGAATGAAATCCTGCCATTTGCAGCAACATGGATAGAACTGAAGAATGTTATGTTAAGTGAAATAAGCCAAGCACAGAAAGATAAATCACGCACATTCTCACTCATATGTGGGAGCTAAATATTAAAAACAATTGATTGCATGGAGACAGAGAGTAGAATGATGATTACCAGAGGCTGGGAAGGGTAGTGGAGAGGGGGAATAAAGTACAGATGGCTAATGGGTGCAACAATGTAGTTAGATAGTTAGAATGAACAATATTTGATAGTACACCAACCAAAGTGACTATATCAACAATAAGTTAGGGTACACTTTAAAATAACTAAAAGAGTGGAATTGGAATGCCCTAACACAAAGAAATGATAAATGCCTGAGGTGATGGATACCTCAACTACCCTGATTTGATTAATTCACATTGCATGCCTGTATCAAAACATCGGATGCACCCTCTAAAAACATGCAACTATCGTGTACCCATAATAATTAAAAATAAAAATTTTTAAAAACCCAATTCATTCACACAATAGATATTTACTAAGAACCTATGTACCAGTCTTGGTACTGCACACTAGGGATAAAAGGTGAAAAACAGAGGTTCTACCTGTGCAGAGCTTATGGTCCAGCAGATTTGCTGCTGAGAGCATTTATTGTAGGCAGGAATATTCCTCTGTATTTGTGTGTGTGCGTGTGTGTGTCTATGTGTATTTAGCTAACCAAGTTTGAGGAAAAAGGGGTAAATATGAGATGATGCTCAAATCTTTTACAAGCCCATTCCCTGCCAGTCCTCTCTCAATATTCTTAGTTCTTTGATATCTAAAAAGTATTTAGCAATCTCAGATGTCCTTCTTTCTGTGCTCCTTTTTTGGTAATAGCTAGGTTTCCACACTTTTTTTTCACAGTTGCGCTCCTATATAGAGAAATAGCCTATTTTACTTTAGAAAGGGTGAGTAAGTTCCAGAAAAGATAATAAATCAGCTGTTACAAGAAACTAAAAACCCTGCTTCTTAACCACACATTTTTCTAACTGTCTCCCTCCTAAGAGCCTTGGGAAGCACAAAAAGCACAAAAAGAAAAAGAGTACCTCTCCTTTCTGGGGCTCAGCAGCCACTGTGACATTCCTGCACCAGAGCCCTCAATCCTCACAGCCGTTATGGGTCGTGTCATCCCACTGTTCTCTCAGAAACTGCTCTTCACTGAGTACCTAAAGACCGATGTCAAAATCAAGTCTATGCCACTGACGTGTAACATTGTGGGCTACAAAGGGCTCACGCATCTGTGTCAGGGGAGAGAGGCCTCCAAGCAAAGCAAAATGTGCAATACATTCTGTTTAAAGCAAAGCTGCCTAGGACACTTCTTGCCTCAGAGCAAATGCCCCAAAACCCATCTGTAGCCTGACCAAAGGCACTTGGGAGAGAAAGCTGTGAAAGAGGAAGATGGGGAATCAGGGACAATGTGACCCTAGCCTACTGTCCAGCCTCTACCCACCATGACAGTAACAGCTAGGGAAATTATGGCACCTACCGTCCTAAGACATCCATCTTTTAAACTGATTCCAACCACCAAAAGGAAAAATAACTCTTACCCACATAGTCCATTCTGGACCAGACTCTACCTTGGCACATAGGAAAAGGGGGAAGTTTCGATTGTATGCCAGGTGGAGGAGAAGGGACTGGGCTATGGACTCACTCACTCTGGTCACACCGCCAGGGAAGACAAATGTTCCCGGGGGGCTCCTGGAAGGTGGTCAAGGGCTTCTGGCCCCCGCCCTTTTCCAGCCACTTCCTCCTGCTAACACCATTTTGCAGGTCTCCTAAACTGGGGCTCCGAATTCTCACTCTGCCTTTCCTACACAAGCAAACTTATCCCGAAGAGTTTTTCCCAATGAAACCTTCACTCAATTCTTGATGTCTCATCAATCTCAATGTGGAAGGATATTCCTCCCTGTCGTAAGGACCAGCTTGATAGCATATATATCTTCCACCTTCATCCTGTCTCTTCACTCCAAATCCCTTAGGCCTACGGTCCCCAACCCCCAGGCCGCAGCCCAATACGGCGGGTTTTGCCCTGTTAGGAAAACAGGATTGCTCATCATGGCCTGAGCTCTGCCTCCCTCCACGCCTTCCCCTCTGCCCCCAACCCCTTCTCTGGAAAAATTGTCTTCCATCAAAATGGTCCCTGGTACCAAAAAGAACACCACATTCTAAATTCAGAGTACCTCACTTCCTGTAACAGTAAGACATCTATTCTTTTTTTAAAAATTTTTCAATTTTCCTACAATGATCATCTCAAGCAGTCTCCCACTTAGTGCCTCACGGTCTCAGGCAACTTATATGCAAGTGACAGCCAGGAGACAGGGTCATAATTTCCCTTTTCATCAGGGACACAGGCCTCTTCAGACACCACACTGGGTTACACTATCTATGAGCTTTATTTATAATATGGCCTCAGAGTAGACTTTACATTGCATCTGTAATCCATTCTGCTGCTTCTCTCTCACTTATCTCGATCCTCAAGTTCTCTGTTTTACGCCTTCCTAAGTCTTTATTCCATATTATTGTAAAGCTATTTAATTTAATTTAACTGGATACATTGGACACTATCTACAAGGCAAAGTTTAGGCTTATAAATCAAAAAGCCTGTTTCTCTTCTAAGGTAGACTGTACCACCAGCTGCTTTGGATCATAGACTGGAAACATCATTCACCTGCTCTATGAACACTGTTCAAAGTATGGAAACTGTAGAAATTTCTGTTCTTCTATACAGGCCAGGCTGATAATTTGCTAAACTGTCAACCTGTTCTTTAACATTTGTGTAGGTAATCCAACAGGTTCTGTGCAGGAAGCACAATATTTGCTGGAGTTATTTCAACTACAGTGCTGTGCTTTGCTTTGATAATAGAACTGTGCTGCAGCTCTCTTTCACCTGCAAAACAGAGATTACAAGTGTTTACAGAAAGCATTGCTACAATCAGACAAATAATAGTTGAGAACAGTTCTCTGATAATTTCAAGACTTCCATCGCAGTCCTTTACTATAGGAACATTTTCTTTTCAGACACGTATTTAGGTTCCCAAACACTGAATAAATAGAAATAGCTTCCTTCAAAACAGTAGAAAGAACTCTTATCCATGTTAGTTTTTCCTTACGAATTAGGGGATGATCAGGTGGCTAATTGCTATGAGATTGGAGTTACTATCCTAGTCTAACAATTGAGTTAGGATCCTTTAATAATTAACTTTTCCTAAATGACCAACTTGGTTGTTTATGGTTTGTATTAACACCTATAGTTTATTACTAAAACCACTCATTTACTTGAGCAAGCAAAAAAATAAAAATTCACAGCACAAGGATCTGAATGAATCAGCCAACGTCTTGTTGTGCAGGTCATGCAGACATGAGAGGGATATCAGTAACTCCAAAAGACAGTTCTACACAGGACTAAAAGGCAACATTTTTAGTCCTGGGAACATATGGAAAAAAAATTTTTTTTCCAGGTTTTATGATTGTTCCCATGCCAGAGGCATAAAAATGTCATTATTTACCAATCTTTGTCTGTAACCATCAACTCCTTAGACAAATGACATCCACAATATGTCTTCTAATCACTGCTTCCCTTACAGAGAACTGCCCAAAGTGAATCGTCTAATTGGGTTACTTCTTCTTATGATTACTATGACTGAAATACTTAAATAGCCTTGTAGATAGTGTCCAATGTATCCGGTTAAATTAAATTAAATAGCTTTACAATAATATGGAATAAAGACTTAGGAAAGCTTAATTTAGGACTCTGTTTAAAAAGTTAGCATACAGAATAAGAATAAGAACTTTAAAAAAAAAACCTATAGGTTTTAGTATATAAAAGAGATGACTAAGTGTGGAAAGATGCTATGAAATGCAGTAATTTATGTGAAAATTCAAACACTTTTTATGAACATTAAAATATTTAATTTAAAAAAATAGTTTGTTTCAATCATCTTGTTTTAGGATGGTGTATCAATTAGAAGGTTCTGTGATGCAAATGACAGAAAACCCAATTCAAACTGGCTTAATAATAAAGGAAACTTACTGGATTCGGTAATTAAAAAGTCTAGATGTCTGCCTTCAGGCAAGGCTGAATCTAGTGGCTCAAATGATGTCACCAAGGATCCAGATTCTCTTTGGGCTGCTTTCCTTTGAATTCATCTTCAGGTTCTACAGAAGTGGTTTCCAAGCAGCTCGAGGCCCTCCTCTCAGCATAGTAAAACACCTGTCACAGTCCACACATACCATTCTCAAATCACACAGTAGAAAGGAAGAGCATATGTCACTTCTAATAGTTTCACAGTTTAGCAGTCACTGTTTTGTTGGCTCCTTTGGCTCTTGTGCCCAATCACCGTGGCCAGGAGAGCCAGATACTTTGATTGGTCCATCCCTGAAGCCTGAATTTTTAGAAGCTTCTTTTAGCCCCATAATTTTGTTTTTCATTTGTAACATCTCATCTCACTCTTTTGGTTGTCACTCCCTTGAGAGTAGCAACTATGACTTCTAAATTCCTTGAACTATTTCAAAGCACTCAAAACAGTGAATGCTCAACAAATGGAATGAAGTGATTGAATAATTTAGGGTAACCACTATATTTAATATTTTGTGATGATCATAATAGTCATTTATTTGTTTATGAACTGTTGTATAGTATCCCACGGTACTTTGTAAAAAATATATAGTAATGCACTGCATGACAATGTTTTTTTTTTGGTTTTTTTTGTTTTTTTTTTTTTGAGACAGAGTCTCACGTTGTTGCCCTGGCTAGAGTGAGTGCTGTGGTATCAGCCTAGCTCACAGCAACCTCAGACTCCTGGGCTCAAGCGATCCTACTGCCTCAGCCTCCCAAGTAGCTGGGACTACAGGCATGCGCCACCAAGCCCGGCTAATTTTTTCTATATATATTTAACTGTCCAATTAATTTCTTTCTATTTTTGGTAGAGACGGGGTTTCGCTCTTGCTCAAGCTGGTCTCGAACTCCTGAGCTCAAACAATCCGCCCGCCTCGGCCTCCCAGAGAGCTAGGATTACAGGCGTGAGCCACCGCGCCCGGCCACCACCATCATTCTTTACAGATTTAGAAAAAAATAATTCTACACTTCGTCTGGAACCAGACAAGACCTCGTACAGCCAAAACAATCTTAAGCAAAATTAAAAAATTGGGAGGCATCAGTATACCAGACTTCAAATTTGACTACAGGGCTATCGTAACCAAAACAGCATGGTACTGGCACAAGAACAGAGATACAGACCTTTGGAATAGGACGGAGATCCCAGATATAAAACCACCCTCGTATTGTCATCTAATCTTCAACAAAGCAGACAAAAGTATACATTGGGGAAAAGGATCTCTATTCAGTAAGCGGTGCTGGGAAAACTCATATCCACATGCAGAAGATTGAAATTAGATCCCCACCTCTCACATCTCACAAAAATCAACTCACCATGGATAACAGACTTAAACCTAAGGCATGAAACCTTAAAAATTCTGGAAGAAAATATTGGGAAGACTCTTTTAGACATCAGCCTAGGTAAACAATTTATGAAGAAGACTTCCAATGCAATCACAGCAGCAACAAAAATAAATAAACGCGACCTGATCAAATTATTTTCTAATAATAAATCAAGGGCGATGCTTCTCTCTCTTCCAGGTGAAAGGATTGAATGACAAATTACCACAATAAACAAATGAAAATTAAACTCTTTAAAGTGACCAAGTAAGATTAATATATCATTTTTTCAACTAAGATCATGACTCATTAAAAGCTAAGTTTTTACAAAGCCTCAGTTATCAGGACAAATATGAATAGATTATAGTTTCATAAGAACTGTTCATAATAAAGGGATGTTTCATCTTTTAAATTAGCAAGTAATATATGCTTTCTGCCTCAATCTGCTATCCCTAACCCTAACAAATTCCAGTAAAGTGTTGCTTAGAAATCATTCTACATTTCATATAGTCAAAGCCAATTTAAGCAAAAGGAACAGATTGGGAGGCATCAATTTACCAGAATTCAAGCTATACTACAAGCCTATAGCAACCAAAACAGCATGGTACTGGTACAAAAACAGAGACACAGGCTGGGCACAGTGGCTCATGCCTGTAATCCTAGCACTCTGGGAGGCCAAGGCGGGCAGATCCTTTGAGCTCAGGAGTTCTTGACCAGCCTGAGCAAGAGCAAGACCCCGTCTCTATTTAAAAAAAATAAAAAATAAAAAGAAATTAGCTGGCCAACTAAAAATATATAGAAAAAATTAGCCGGGTATGGTGGCACATGCCTGTAGTCCCAGCTACTAAGGAGGCTGAGGCAGATGGATCCCTTGAGCCCAGGAGTTTGAGGTTGCTGTGAGCTAGGCTGACGCCATGGCACTCTAGCCAGGGCAACAGAGTGAAACTCTGTCTCAAAAACAAAAACAAAAAAACAAACAAAAAAAAAGTATGTTCTATTGATGATGCTACAAACTATCTTGTCTTCTGAAATATTTGCATATTAAAATATTTATAAATGTAAATAGAAAAATATAAAAATGATACAAAATGATATAAAATTGATAAAAATAAAATTTTAGTAAATTAATAATTTTGAATTTATTTTTGAATAGGTGAAGTCATCTCATTGTAACATTTAAATGAAGGGATCCATTGATTCAAATTTCTTACTCAGAAGGATC